>JAPPVO010005415.1:0-13790 GCA_030407325.1 Camellia japonica | reverse complement strand
AGAATTATTTTTGGAACCACTTGGTTGACCTCCATCTTCACCCCGGCATGTTTGCCGAGATGTCACTATCTGGGCCGAGGCGTTTGGAACCAAGGCCGAGGAGTGTATCATCTAGGCCGAGATGTTTTGGCACTTGATGATCTTTGTTCTTGGGCAGGTATGGCTTAGACCGAGGTGTGGCACACCCAGGCCAAGGTGTAGCACAGCTTAGTCAAGGGTCGTCCTCCCTAGCCGATGTTTTTGTTACCCCGTTGCCGAGCTTTGACTTTAGCCGATATCATTACTTGCCGATGTGTCTTGCCATTTAGCTTGTTGTATACGCTTTGTCATAGATTTGTCTTATCAACCAGTCACCTTTTTGAGTTGAACCAACCCGATAGTGTCACGTGTCCAGCTGTGTGTTAAGACAGCCGCAGACCTAGAAACAAATCATTTTGTCTCAAATCTTTGTCTTTAGAGAGAGAAGTCTAGAGGAAGAGGAGAGGGAGTTTTAGAGTGAGAGAGTAGAGTTCCGAGCATGATCTTCGAGGATCGAACCGTTAGATTTGAGTTTTGAGGTTAGATTCTTGCTCTACTCTAGTTAATCTTATTGGCTGTCAAGCTACATTGCATGATTGATTTTGTTTTGCACGCCATGCATTGATGTGAAGTTGGTTCTTGAAGAGAAAAATGGTGTTCTTGAGTTTTGATGAAAAACCTCGTTTTTGATCCGAAAAGTTTGGAACTAGAACCGTTTTTTGTGTTTGTTCTTGCATGATCTTCTTGTATGGGTACCCAAGTCCATGTTTTTGAACTCATAGCATGAAACCTCAGTTTTTGGAATAAACGAGTTATGATTTTAGCATGCATGTTCTTGATGTTCTTGATAATCTTGTTCTTTGCATTCTTCAAGGGGGAAACCCAGGTTTTTCCCGATTTCGTTTTGAATGTGGCCATCGGGACCACACCTCGGCAAGGAGGTGTGGGACCTCGGCAAAGGCCTGGTTAGTACCCAGTGTGTTTTCATGAGACGAAAAACAGTGTTTAAACCCGCAGCATGTTTTGCTCTGTTTTGACTTGAATCTGGTGAGAATGCCGGGATCATTACATGCATGTAAAGCTTGTTTTGAGAATGTATTTGCCATGTGATTGTAGGACCTTGATCTTTGCTTTGAGCCTACACCCGAGAAGAACTATGTGAGTGGTATTTCTAATAAAGCTATGTTATACTGTTTTGATAAATCTTGCTTTGCTTTGTTTTAATGAAAGTATTTGTTAAGCATGAATGGTTAGCTCTATTTTGATGTATCAAGTATAAGTGTTGTTTGATGTCATCTTTTAAAAGTCCCTTGTGCTGGAGGACTCTAAACTTTCGCAGTACCAAGTATAAAAGGATACGGTCCTTTTCTTGGAAAGATATAGTGTTAAAGCAGGCTACGGGCTTAAGTAACACAAGACCGTCGTGTTAAAAAGAGCTACGGGCTTAAGTAACACAAGTCCCTTGTGCTGGAGGACTATAAACTTTCGCAGTACCCTTGACTAATCGGTTATGAATCGTACAATCCTTGTCTTGCCACTGACGGTTTACCGCGTGGACTTGTTTGTTCGGAAAGCTGGATTGTGTTTTGCCGATGCCAGTAAGCATCCCTTGAGACTTGTAAGACTTGATAGATGAATACGGTTCATCTCTTGATTTGATAAGGTTTTGATGTGTTTTGCTTTGAAAGAATCTCGGCTAATATTCGTATGGTTCAGCATGTTTTGTTTTGAAAAGACTTCGGCTATATTCATGCAAAACCTTTATTATTGGTACCATTCACTGAGTATCCAAGCTCACCCTCTCCATATATATGTAGGTGATGAGCAGGACGGCGGCGACGCCTAGATGTGTTTTGCACAGCTTGTTTTGTATTCATGTCGGCAATGTTGTAATTACGTCGGCCAATCTTAAAAATCATGCTTCTTGACTTGTATTCATTGTATTTTGTACATGTCGGCTCGAGAAGCCTTTCGATCAAGATGTAACTTGTATTTTTGTTATTTCGAACTGGTTGTAAAGCTATATCTTGTATGTCATTCCATTTGATTTATGCACGGCTCTTATAGACTACTTGTATTTTGATTTATTGCTTCCGCATTTGTGAGCCCCATATATTATACTCTGATTGTGTGTGATCCTTGTAAGTTGGCCTTCGGTAACCACGGATTACTGGCCATCACGGCACCATCCTACTAGGGGCGGTTTGGGGTCGTGACATAAACTTTGTATCGGTCTGACCAACTTGTAAATTGCTACAAATTTCAATAAGTGGTAGACTTTGTATCGGTCTGACCAACTTGTAAATTGCTACAAATTTCAACAAGTGGTAGACTTTGTATCGGTCTGACCAACTTGTAAATTGCTACAAATTTCAACAAGTGGTAGACTTTGTATCCTCTGTGCCCCCAATGTGAACTTAAGTTCCACTTGGGTTCTCATTTTTTGTCTTCCAGAAACAATGTTAAGTATCTTGATCAATCAAATGTGCTTGAAGAATTCTGAAAAGATTTTATTGATGACATCGGCCAAAAATAATGAACATCTTAATGATAGAAAAATTTCAAATTACAAGTTTCCAGGGTCGTGGTAATGCTTTGCCCTCATTGTCTTCAAGCCGATAAGCTCCATTGCCTAACACCGAAGTAATTCTGTAAGGTCCTTCCCAGTTTGGGCCAAGCTTGCCCTCTCTGGATCTTTTTTGTTGCTGACGACTTTTCTCAAAACTAGGTCGCCGACTTGAAAGTCTCTTGGGTTGACCTTCTTGTTGTAAGCTCTGGCAAGCTGTTGTTGTATACTGCAAGCTGTATTGCAGCCTTCTCTCTTCGTTCTTCTAGAAGATCCAGATCTCGGGCTAGGAGTATGTCATTTGTCCCATTCTCAACTCCCTGGGTTCGGATCCCTAGAATGCCGACCTCCAGTGGAATTACTGCTTCTGTGCCATAGGCCATGACAAAGGGGGATTCCCCCGTTGATCTTCTCGGCGTAATCCGATATGCCCAAAGTACGTTGGGCAATTCGTTTACCCACTTTCCTTTTGCTGCCTGCAGCCTCTTCTTTATTCCATCCAAAATCACTTTGTTGGATGCTTCCGCTTGCCCATTACTTTGGGGGAAACTTGGTGTTGAAAAGTAATTTTTGATCTTGAATTTTGCACAGAAGTTCTTGATAAGTTTGCTGTCAAACTGCGTTCCGTTGTCGGCCACGATGGCTCTAGGGTTGCCGAATCTGGTGATAATGTTTTTCCATATGAAATTCTTGACGTCCACATCTCGGATTTTGGCAAGAGGTTCTGCCTCAATCCACTTTATGAAGTAATCTGTTGCTACCAGCAAGTATTTCCTCTGCCCAGTTGCTTGGGGGAGTTGTCCAACCAGATCTATGCCCCATTGGGCAAACGGCCAAGGGCTGGATACTGGGTTCAGGTCAGCAGCTGGCTGATGAATCAAAGGTGCGAACCTTTGGCATTGTTCGCACTTCTTCACGTATGCTTCTGCATCTTTTTGCATGTAGGGCCACCAATACCCCTGGGTAATGGCCCTATGGGCTAATGATCTGCCCCCAATGTGGCTTCCACAAATCCTTTCATGAATTTCATATAAAAAATCTTCAACTTGTAAAGGATGTACGCACCTTAAAAGAGGTCCAGTGAAGGACCTTCTGTAGAGATGTCCGTCCGCAGTTAGGCTGAATCTTGCCGACTTCAATCTGACTTTGTGCGCCTCCTTGCGGTCTTCTGGCAGCTTTCCTTCTTTCAGGAATGCCACAATTGCGTCCATCCAGCTTGGCCCCATGTCCATACACATTGCCTCTTGCTTTGCGTTCTGTGGTTCTATGCTCGGGCCCGACATGTAGTCGATCATAATTGTTCTTGTCTTTCCAGTCTGCATTGAACTTGCCAGGTTGGCCAACGCGTCGGCGTGGCTGTTATCATCTCGGCTTACTTGAAGAAGTCGGCAGTTCTGAAATAACTCGGCTAATCTGATAACCTCTTTTGCATATGCCGACATCCTCTCGTCTCTGGCAGCAAATTCTCCTGTTGACTAGTTAACAATTAACTGTGAATCACAAAAAACTATTACCTCATCTGCTTCTGCTGCCGCTGCTAGCTTTAGTCCTGCAATTAATGCCTCGTATTCTGCTTCAATGTTTGAGGCCTTGAACCCCAAACGGATGGATTGTTCTATTATTTCTCCATCTGGGGATATCAGCAGTACTCCTGCCCCCGCTCCCTATCGGTTTGAACTTCCATCGACGAACAGTCTGAATGAGTCGCCGATGTAGATGCTGCAGGGTCTGAGCTTTTCCTTCCTTTGTGTCTTGGCCTTTGGCTGGGATTCTCCCTACTTGCTGGGACCTCGTTCATCTTGGCTCACCGGAGCCCGATGTTCGATGGACTCAGGTGTGAACTCTGCCACAAAGTCGGCCAGAACCTGGCCCTTAATCGCTGTTCTGGGCCTGAACTCCAAGTCATACTGGCCCAAGGCCACTGCCCACCTTGCAATTCGTCCTGTTAGGTCTCCTTGTTGCAACAAGGACTTCAGTGGGTGCTCTGTAAGTATTACAATCTTGTGTGCTTGGAAGTAGTGGTTCAACTTTTTTGAGGCCATTACTAAGGCCAGCATTAACTTTTCTAGCGGGAGATACCTTGTTTCTGCGTCGGCCAAGGTTTTACTTACATAATAGACAGCCTTCTGTTCTCCCTGCTCTTCTCGGATTAACACTACACTTACTGCGTGTTCTGACACAGCTAAGTACAGAAACAACTCCTCCCCAGGTTCAGGTGTTGAGAGAGGACTGGGGCCGTGGTCAGATACTTTTTCAGGTCGGCCAAAGCGGCCTCACATTCTTCAGTCCATAGGAAGTCTGCGGTTTTTTTTACCAGGTTGAAGAAGGGTTTACACTTGTCTGAACTTCGGCTTATGAATCTGTTTAGGGCTGCGGCCCTGCCAGTGAGCATTTGAACCTGTTTTGCCGATGTTGGGCTCTGTAGATCTAGGATGGCCTTGATCTGGTCTGGGCTGGCCTCTATTCCCCTTCTTGTTACTAGGTAGCCTAGGAACTTACCAGATCCAACTCCGAACGCGCATTTAGATGCGTTGAGTCGGAGCCGATATGTTTTGAGTATGTCGAATACCTTTTTCAGGTCGGCAAGATGACTTTTCGGCTCCTTGGTCTTCACGACCATGTCATCGATGTAGACTTCAACTGTTTTGCCTATCAGGTGTTTGAACATTTTGGTTACCAGCCTTTGGTAGGTTGCTCCTGCGTTCTTCAGCCCAAAAGGCATCACCCTGTAGCAGTACAGGCCTTTTGGGGTGATGAACGCTGTCTTCTCTTCGTCTGGGGGGTACATGGCTATCTGATGGTACTCCCTATAAGCATCCAGGAAGCTCATCCTTCCGTGTCCTGATGTGGCATCCACCAGCTGGTCAATTTTTGGCAGAGGGAAGCTGTCCTTGGGACAGGCTTTATTTAGGTTTGTAAAATCTACGCAAACCCTCCATTTACCGTTTTTCTTCTTTACCACCACAGTGTTTGATAGCCACGTTGGATAATTGACTTCTCTGATGGCCTTGGCTTCCAGAAGTTTGTCTACTTCTTCTTCCACAGCTTCGACGTGCATCAACGTCGGTCTTCTAGCTCGTTGTATTACAGGTTTTGCCGACCTGTCGATGTTCAGTCTATGGCATGTGACCTCGGGGTCAATGCCAGGCATTTCGTAAGGTGTCCAGGCGAACACCTCTATGTTTGCTCTTAAAAAAGCTTCCAGTTCTCTCTCTTCTTCTTCGGCTAAGCCTGAGCCGAGAAGAAAGAAGCGTTCTTCGTCGCCCTCCTGGACGAGGATTTTCTTTAGTGATTCCTCACTCTTCTCGGCCGGCTCCTTGCCGACATCATCTAGGACCTCCATGTCCTCATCTTCAATCTCTGCCTTTGCTGGTTCTCGAATATTGCAGGTAGTCTTCATTGCTGCCATGGAGCAATTTTTTGCCTGCAGTTGATCTCCTCTGACTTCTTCAATCCCATGTTCTGTTGGGAAGCGCAGTAGTTGGTGCAATGTCGAGGGAACTGCCCCCATTGCATGCAACCATGGCCTTTCCAATATGATGTTGTAAGGAGAAGGCATATCAATCACGATGAATTCTGTCCTGATCTTCTTGGTACCGGCCTGTACTTCCAAGTTTGTAGCGCCCAGTGGCCATGTCGGCGTTCCATTGAAGCCGACCATCGGGCCATTCGATTGCTCCATGTCGTCTGGGTGAAGGCCCAGCTCCTTGTAACATCTAACGTACATGATGTCACAAGAGCTGCCTTGATCTATTAGGATGCGTTTCACTTGGCACTCCCCAACCAGGAGGGATACTACCAAGGCATCATTATGCGGGTGCTGGACCATCTCTAGGTCGGCTTCGGTGAAGGTTATCATCAGTCCTTGGCACTCCGCTGGCCGATGTCTCTTCTCCCCGACTTGGTAGACATGCTGCAGATGCCTTACCCTCTGAGTCTCTCTTCTGACTTCGTTCTCGTTAACTTTTGAATGAATCACATTAACTATCCGAGGTCCTTCTGCCCGAGGTAGAGGTGGTGGGGCTGCTGGAGCCTGAGGCAGTCTTGCCTGCTCTTCTCTTGTTCTGGTTTCGTCGACAAGGTCTCTCAGGTGGCCTTGCCCTACCAGATCTTCCAAGTGTGCTTTTAAGGCTCTGCAGCCCTGTGTTGTGTGCCCATTTTCATTGTGATAAGCACAATGTCTGTCCATGTTTCTTCCCATGAATTCCCTGGTTCCCTTGCTGGTGTTCTGAAATAGGGCTGGCTCCGAATTTTTCCTAGGACTTTTTGAATTGGAATTCGGAACACGGTTGTCACTGCTGTTTAGCCCTTAACTCCATCTCTGTTTTGCTGAATCCGTTGTTACTTCGCCTTGCTTCGGCGAGCCGTTCCCTTTTCCTGTTTGACTTCCTTGTGGGCCGATGTATCCTCCTCGGCTCGTGCATACTTTTCGATTCTTGCCATGAGCTCCTCCATGCTCTTCGGTAATGTCTTTGCCAAAGATTTCCGTAGTGAACAGTTGTCTTTTAGGCCGTTCTTGAAAGACACGACCGCTACCTCCTGATTGCATTCGGGTATTCGATTGAACACCTCGTAGTATCTTTTCGCATAGGCCCTGAGGCCTTCATCCTTGCTGATTTTTAAAGCCATTAGCGCGTCCACCCTTAATGGCTGTAGTTTGTTTGTTACGAACCTGGCCACAAACATCTCGGCCAGGCCTTCCCATGTCTTCACGCTTCCCTTTGGTAATTTATGGAACCAATCTGATGCGATCTCCCCAAAGGACGAGGGGAACACTTTGCAGAGTAGTGGCTCGTTTCCACTGTACAACGCCATTGAGTTCAAAAATAGTCCAACGTGGAAGTTAGGGTCTGACTTACCATCGTATATTTGAAACTTCGGCATGCTGAATCTTTTTGGTGCTTCAAATTTGTCCAGTTCTACCGAGAACGGTGTCCTTGGCTTGACGGTTGAGGTTACCTCGGCTTCAGCGTTCTGTTCCTTCCTCTTGAGGTAGTTTCTCAAGTCTTCTTTACTCCTCCCGGAGCTCGGCTGGTTGTCTTGGACTTTAGTCTCTCGGCACACTACTCTCGGCCTCGTGATGGGCCCGTTTCGATCTTTCTCCGTGGGTTGTGTCAAAGCAGAGCGCCTGCTTTTGAACATGCCGATGTTCTCTGGGTTCTTGATCCTTCGTTTGATACGTTCTCTGGGACTTCTCTTGTCTTGGCTCCTCTTGTCTGACCTCCCCGGAGGGTGGGTGAGAGTGCCTTTTGCTCTGGAGTTTGTGGTGTGCTTCAGGAATTTTTTTCCTTCCTCCCTTCTGAGTATTAACTGCTGGAATTGGCGTGTCCTGCAGCGGGTATGGTGGCTGCATGACATTGTTTTGCATCATGAAGTTGACGACCGACTGGAGGTCAGCCAACTTGTTTGCCAGTCTTTTTACTTCGTCATCCCTCCTTAGGCACCTATCCCTCCATACTGGAGGTTGTCTTCATTGTAGTATCTGTCCTGGTCTGTCTTCTTGAGGTGTCGCCCTCTTGGACGACGTCCTTTCCCCCGTGTCCTTGGCTACGGGCTTCTTCGTTATGGTTGTCTCCTTCGGCGTCAAATTGATGGCCTGCCACTCCCAGCGGAGCATCGTCCCCAACCTTTTCGTTTTGTGTGTCACTGGCCATCTATTCGTCTTTCTTTCCCACAGACGGCGCCAAATTGTGTGAGTGATTTTCTGACCACATTGCTCTCTTTCGGAATTCAGCTGTAGAACACAGGCAGAATAGATGGCACCTTGTTATCCTGTACAAAAAGAAAAGGCTCCAGCGGTGGTTCTTCACCCGGGGGGACTCCGACGATCAAGTCAGTATATCTCTCAAAGATAATCAAGTATTCAACTCACAAGCTTGAGTATTAAAAACGTACCTTTGACCCATGGGGGTGCCTCTCTTTTATAGTCAATACAGTCCTAGTCCCAATAGGAGCCTAACTCCAATGAACTCAGGATTACTGCT
Source organism: Camellia japonica (assembly GCA_030407325.1). Classification (NCBI taxonomy): domain Eukaryota; kingdom Viridiplantae; phylum Streptophyta; class Magnoliopsida; order Ericales; family Theaceae; genus Camellia; species Camellia japonica. The sequence goes on along the minus strand of JAPPVO010005415.1, from coordinate 5,222 downwards.
AATCCGGAACTCCCAATGGGTTTAGGACAGAACTCTCCAAGAGTTTTACCTTTATCCAAACTGAAGTCTTCTCCCAATCTAGGACTCCTGTCCTTTATCCGTTTATCCCGGATTCCGTTATCTTCGGAGATAACCTCGGCAACTCCGATATTACCTCGGCATAACTGCCACGACACGTGGCACCTCGGCTGACACGTCGGCATCACCATGCCACGTGTTGATACTCAGAAAATATATCCCCACATTTACCAATTTAAAAAGAAAAATAAAAAGTAGGTAACCAAAGCCCTCCCAAACTAGCCTTTGTCTATCTTTAATTGACAAGTTTTGACACGAGGCATATTATAATCTTTTAACCTAAAAAATTTTTAAAAATATTTTCCCGAAGTGAATAGGAGGAACATGTACGCTGTCCTTTTTATTTGTGCCATGTACTATAATGACTATAAGACTCCATGTGATATGTAAAAATTAGGGGTGCAACTCGGGCGGGCTCAACCCAAACAACCCGAGCCCAGCCCGAGTTTTTTTAGGGCTTGGGCAACTATATCTTGTAATCTGGACGGGCCTGGGCAGATTTTTGATGCCCGAATTGTAACTTGGGCCGGGCTTGGGCAGCACCAGTGGCCAACCCGAGCAACCCGAACCCGAATTGAATTTAATAAATTATATAATATATAATATATAATATATATAATTTAATAAATTATATAATATATATAAATTAAAGTAGAAGCGGTAATCTTACTTTTATTTATTTATTTTTTTTGGTTAATCTTCCACCGTTAGATTAGCATCTTTTATCTCTACCCTTAGATTAAATCTTATGAAACCCTATCTATCTACCTTATCTATCTCTCAGACTCATTTTGATTTTTTCTTCAACTTTGAAGAACTTTGAAGAACGGCGGAGGCGAAACCTATTGTCCCCGATCTCCATCTTTTATCTCCACCTTCATTCACTTCCCCGATCTGGTATGGTTTTGTTATTGGGAGATCTTTTATGGTTTTGTTTTTATTGGGGATCTATCTATCTCTCAGACTCATTTTGGTTTTGTTTTTATTGGGGATCTATATATGTGAACATGTCTCATTCACTTCCTCCTTCCTGTGGTTTTGTTCTTCAGCCCCGATCTCCACTGTGGAGATCTGGTATGGTTTTGTTTTTATTGGGGATCTATATATGTGAACATGTCTGATTTTAGAAAGAAAAAAAAGAAAAATGTATGGCGTGTTTGAAAAAAATTATCAAAATAATATTCAATACTGTGCTTTCTGTTTTTATTGTGAGAATCATTTACAATATCATGCTAATGCATCGAATCAGCTATGATATCAGAATCATTAATTTTTATTTGGAAACTGTGAGTTCTGTTTTCATTCAGATATGATATCAGAATCATTAATTTTGTGGGTTGTATTTGTGCAATTCGGGCAATTCGGGCTAACCCGAGTTCATAAAACAAAGCTTGGGCCGGGCTTGGACAGCAATGCTCGGGTTCATGGTCGGGCTTGGGCGGGCTTGGGCAATGCCAATTACAATTCGGGCCGGGCCTGGGCAAACCCCAACCCGACCGAACCCGCCCGAGTTGCACCCCTAGTAAAAATCGCCACCAGCCATACTTCTCATGCCCTAATATAAATGGAAGGGTAAATTCATTTATAAATAAAATTGTGTTCTTATCTCATGAAAAAATTATTTTAAAATAGGGCAAATTACATATACCTCCTTCGAGGTTTGACTAAATTACAGATACTCCCTGAGATTTTGAAAATTACAGATACCCCCCTGAGGTTTATATTTTCATAACAATTTGCCCCTTAATTTGTTATGCAAATATAACCTTCAGGGGGTATCTGTAAATTTCTCAAATCTCAGGGGAGTATCTGTAATTTTGCTAAATCTCGAGAGGGATATATGTAATTTGCCCTTTAAAATACTATACATTAAAAACTGTTGGAATTTCATTAACCTACTAAAAAATTATATTGAGGAATTTTCAGATAAATTTTTATTTTTAAACCATCCATAACACGGGATGCTTCTAAATGGATCCCAAAATAATTGTTGGACATCTCCAAAATAATCGGGCAATCAATTTGGCACAATTAGGCCTTTTTTTTTCTTTAAAAAAAAATTAAATTAGGATATTATTCAATATGTTTGGTTTCAATTTTTTGAAAATTATATTTTTTTTTAATTTTTCATATTTTTTATTTTTAGTGAATATTTTTAAAATTTTAAGTAATTTTTTAAAAAAAATTTTTAGATGCACATTGCTTAGATGTATCTAAATAGTAAAATCTTTGTGAAAAAAATATTTTAAAAAATTAATAAATATACAAAAATATTAAAAAAATGTACTGAATTTTCGTATTTTTTTGCATATAGTGAATTTTTTAAATATTTTTTTCACAAATATTATACTTTTTAAGTGTATTTATGGTAGGTGTATCTAAAAATTTTAAAAAAATACTTAAAATATCAAAAAAATTCAGTGAAAATAAAAAAAATATGAAAAATAAAAAATAATATTTTTTGAAAAGCGAATTACTAAAACCAAACAGGATGATTGTTTTGGTGTAATGTTTATGTTATTTATTTCTAGTATTTTTTTTCTGAGAAGATCCACATGACCTGTTTGCATAAATATGCCATCGGCAACGTGCGGGCCTGAACAAATGTACTTTTAAATTGTACAATATTAATTAAGATATAATCAATTAGGAAGAGTAATGTTAGAAATTTTATTAAAATTTTTATCAATTGTCTTATGGGTTGTGCTACATCTCCTTAAAAAAATTCTCCCTAATTTAGGGGGATTAGGGGGGTTTTTTTAGGGGGACAAATCATTTTCCACTGTCTTATATGGGTATAGGACTCATACAATATGAGTCTCACACTCATATGAGACATTTAATAAAACTTTTGATAAAATTTTTGAGATCTCTAACATTTTTGAATTAGGAAAAATTAACAATAAGTGTTTTTTTTTTAAAAACTTATTACTGATTCATGATAAATTTTATTTTTTTGATTATTGATATTTATAAAATTCCATTTATTTGTAATTACTTTTCAAAATTATCTCTGAATGAAAATAGTCACTTTTCAAAAACTACCACACAGGTTCATAGGATACTATACGTATCTTGTTTCGATAATCTGAATTATTTATTTTGTATATTGTGCCTATTATTCATGAAAATAGTTAGGTCGATTTAATAATTGTGATTTTTTCATTTTATTTCATTTATCTCCAAAAAAAAATGAAGGGCATTTCTATTATAACCCAAAAGTTAGACCCACTTTTCAAATCAATAATGTAACAATCAATTAGAATATCTAAAGCTAGTGATGGCAATTGATAGGGTATGGGCCGGGACCTTCCCTACCCCAACCTCACCTCCATTTCTACAGCTTGCTCCCAACCCTGCTCGATTCGCAACAAAATCAGAAATATAACAATAATATTAAAACTCAATAATTAAAACTAGAAAATAATATTTATATTTTAAAAAGAAAAATGCTTGGTAGCCTGAATTTGTATGGCCTGAATGGCTCAAATGTGTCAAAACGACGTCATTTTATCCCTAAAATGACATTGTTTTGACACATTTGATCCATTCGAGTTATGAATTTTCGAGCCACCAAACATTACTGTTTTAAAAATATATTATATATTGTATATACATTGAAATTATATTATATATATAATATATTAGGAACTCAATAATACAGGGTGTAGATATTATATATATTCTATAAAAAATCAACCATATATATTATACACATATTACATATATATGTATTATTATTATTTATTTATTACTATATTTGTGAATTAGGTAGGATTTAGGTAAAAAAATACTCTCCCCCGCTCAATGAGAACCTAATGGAATTATTCAAAAGTTTTCTCAATTCTCAGCCTACTCTATTCAATCACTCTTGAACCTATTCCATTAGGGTCAGGGAGAGTCGGGGACCCGATAGATCGGATATTTTGCCATCCCTATCTAAAGTAACTCTCTCTCTATCAAATATTTTCTAATTATTGATCAATTATTTTTTTATATATTATTAAATCTAAAAAATAATTTATATATCATTTTCTAAAAATTAATGATCTATACTACACCGTGCATCTTTCCAAAAACAAAGGCAATAAAGTGAATGAGGCCAACCGGCGCTCTTTAATTCATACGAGTCAGATGTCCTGTTCCTGTATACCTAAAAGTTTTTTATATATGGAATAATTATTTTGTGATGGTCCTCTATTTTCCTCTTTAGAAAACACATGAGCACATGAACACATGAACATCTCTGCATGTTGCTATGCCATGTAGGCCCGTTTAGGGAGTTGGGTTTTTAATCAAACTGCTAAAAAACTGTTATAAATTGTTATATTATTATTTTTTTTATAAAAAATTTAAAAATTAATTAAAATAGGTAATTTCTAAATAAGACTTAAATAAAAAAAGTTTATAAACAAAAAATAATTATAAAATTGCACACAATCTTAATTTTTTTAAAAATTATTTTACGAGCAAAGTTTTCCAGTAAACAATGGATAATATTGTGCCCATTTGGAAACTTTAGTAAAAGAAAAGTTAAAAAATCATTATAAGCTGTTGTATTAGCCTTTGTTTGGGATTTTTTTTATTTAATATGACTTTTTGACTATTTTGATTTGACTAAAAATGTTTAAAATGAACTTTTAACTTCTTATTTTTTTGTAATTTTGTAAAAGAAAAAATAAAATGATTATGATTTGAATGTGACATTTTATTTTATTGACTTTTTAATTTATTTTCTTTTAATAGACTAAATTAATCCCAACTATTTTACCAAATAGGACCTTTCTTTATTTTTTAATTTTTTTTATAAAAAAATTAAAAAACTAACTAAAATAATGGATTCGTATATATTGAGCTTGATCTCGCCATTAACAGTCATATTGGAGCTTCTATTCTTTCTATCTATCCAGTTGAAAACACTGCGGAGCCGACTCTCAGGGAGTTTTTGATCTCTGGTCGCCGGAGAGGTTTGAATGTCGCCGGTGAGTTGCATTATAGCCGATGGGTTTTTGAGTTTTGCTATTGATGTTGGTGAAGAAATTGGGATACCGGTGATTTCGTTTCGGACTTCGAGTACTTGTAATTTCTGGGCTTATTTTTGTGCCCACAAGCTCATTGAAGCTGGGGAGTCTCCATTTGAAGGT
>JAPPVO010005414.1:0-13493 GCA_030407325.1 Camellia japonica | reverse complement strand
TATTTTGCGCATCACACTGTTTTGTGCAATTTACACTCCCGTTATTCTGTGCGTCTCCTATTTTGCGCATCGCACTGTTTTGTGCAGCTTATCCTTATCACTCGCTCCATTTTGCGCATCGCACTGTTTTGTGCAGTTTTCAACTCGAGTTATTTTGCGCATCGCGCTGTTTTGTGCAGTTTATATCACTCGCGCTATTTTGCGCATCGCACTGTTTTGTGCAGTTTACAATCGCGTTATCTGCGCGTCGTCCTATTTTGGCGCGCGCACTGTTTTGTGCAGTTTATCACTCGCGCTATTTTGCGCATCGCACTGTTTTCTGCCGTTTATCACTCGCGCTATTTTGGCGCATCGCACTGTTTTGTGCAGTTAACTCTCGTGTTATTTTGCGCGTCGTCCTGTTTTGCGCATGGCGCTGTTCTGTGCAGTTTATCACTCGCGCTATTTTGCGCATCGCACTGTTTTGTGCAGCGCACTGTTTTGTGCAGCTTACACTAGCGTTTTTCTGCGCGTCGTCCTATTTTGCGCATCGCACTGTTTTGTGCAGTTTATCACTCGCGCTATTTTGCGCATCGCACTGTTTTGTGCAGTTTATCACTCGAGCTATTTTGCGCATCGCACTGTTTTGTGCAGTTTACACTCGCATTATTTTGCGCGTCGTCCTGTTTTGCGCATCGCGCTGTTTTGTGCAGTTTATCACTCGCGCTATTTTGCGCATCGCACTGTTTTGTGCAGTTTATCACTCGCGCTATTTTGCGCATCGCACTGTTTTGTGCAGTTAACACTCGTGTTATTTTGCGCGTCGTCCTGTTTTGCGCATCGCGCTGTTTTGTGCAGTTTATGACTCGCGCCATTTTGCGCATCGCCCTGTTTTGTGCAGTTTATCACTCGCGCTATTTTGCGCATCGCACTGTTTTGTGCAATTTATCCCTCGCGCTATTTTGCGCATCGCACTGTTTTGTGCAGTTTACACTCGGGTTATTTTGCGCGTCGTCCAATTTTGCGTATCGCACTGTTTTGTGCAGTTCATCACTCGCGCCATTTTGCGGATCGCACTGTTTTGTGCAGTTAACACTCGTGTTATTTTGCGCGTCGTCCTATTTCGTGCATCGCGCTGTTTTGTGCAGTTTACCACTCGCAGCTTTTTTTCGCATCGCATTGTTTTGTGCAGTTTATGACTCGCGCTATTTTGCGCATCGAACTGTTTTGTGCAGTTAACACTCGTGTTATTTTGCGCGTCGTCCTGTTTTGTGCATCGCGTTGTTTTGTGCAGTTTATCACACGCGCTATTTTGCGCATCGCACTGTTTTGTGCAGTTTATCACTCGCGCTATTTTGGGCATCGCACTGTTTTGTGCAGTTTATCACTCGCGCTATTTTGCGCATCCCACTGTTTTGTGCAATTTATCCCTCGTGCTATTTTGCGCATCCCGCTATTTTGCGCATCGCACTATTTTGTGCAATTTATCACTCGCGCTATTTTGCGCATCGCACTATTTTGTGCAGTTTACACTCGCTTTATTTTGCGCGTCGTCCTGTTTTGCGCATAGCGCTGTTTTGTGCAGTTTATCACTCGCGCTATTTTGTGCATCGCACTGTTTTGTGCAATTTACATTCGCGTTATTCTGCACGTCGTCCTATTTGGCGCATCGCACTGTTTTGTGCAGTTTATCACTCACGCTATTTTGCGCATCGCACTGTTTTCTGCAGTTTATCACTCGCGCTATTTTGCGCATCGCTCTGTTTTGTGCAGTTAACACTCGTGTTATTTTGCGCGTCGTCCTATTTTGCGCATCGCGCTGTTTTCTGCAGTGTATCACTCGCGCCATTTTGCGCATTGCCCTGTTTTGTGCAGTTTATCACCCGCGCTATTTTGCGCATCACACTGTTTTGTGCAATTTATCCCTCGCGCTATTTTCGCCATCGCACTGTTTTGTGCAGTTTACACTCTGGTTATTTTGCGCGTCGTCCAATTTTGCGTATCGCACTGTTTTGTGCAGTTCATCACTCGCGCCATTTTGCGCATCGCACTGTTTTGTGCAGTTTACACTCGTGTTATTTTGTGCAGTTTATCACTCGCGCCATTTTGCACATCGCCCTGTTTTGTGCAGTTTATCACTCGAGCTATTTTGCGCATCGCACTGTTTTGTGCAGTTTACACTCGCGTTATTTTGCGCGTCGTCCTGTTGTGCGCATCGCGCTGTTTTGTGCAGTTTACCACTCGCGCTATTTTGCGCATCGCATTGTTTTGTGCAGTTTATGACTCGCGCTATTTTGCGCATCGAACTGTTTTGTGCAGTTTACACTCGCGTTATTTTGCGCGTCGTCCTGTTGTGCGCATCGCGCTGTTTTGTGCAGTTTACCACTCGCAGCTTTTTTGCGCATCGCATTGTTTTGTGCAGTTTATGACTCGCGCTATTTTGCGCATCGAACTGTTTTGTGCAGTTAACACCCGTGTTATTTTGCGCGTCGTCCTGTTTTGCGCATCGCGCTGTTTTGTGCAGTTTATCACTCGCGCTATTTTGCGCATCGCACTGTTTTGTGCAGTTTATCACTCGCGCTATTTTGCGCATCGCACTGTTTTGTGCAGTTTACACTCACGTTATTTTGCGCGTCGTCCTATTTTGCGCATCGCACTGTTTTGTGCAGTTTATCACTCGCGCTATTTTGCGCATCGCACTATTTTCTGCAGTTTATCACTCGCGCTATTTTGCGCATCGCACTGTTTTGTGCAGTTAACACTCGTGTTATTTTGCGCGTCGTCCTGTTTTGCGCATCGCGCTGTTTTGTGGAGTTTATCAGCCGCACCATTTTGCGCATCGCCCTGTTTTGTGCAGTATATCACTCGCGCTATTTTGCGCATCACACTGTTTTGTGCAATTTATCCCTCGCGCTATTTTGCGCATCGCACTGTTTTGTGCAGTTTACACTCGCGTTATTTTGTGCGTCGTCCTACTTTGCGCATCGCACTGTTTTGTGCAGTTTATCACTCGCGCTATTTTACGCATTGCACTGTTTTGTGCAGTTAACACTCGTGTTATTTTGCACGTCGTCCTGTTTTGCGCATCGCGCTGTTTTGTGCAGTTTATCACTCGCGCCATTTTGTGCATCGCCCTGTTTTGTGCAGTTTATCACCCGCGCTATTTTGCGCATCACACTGTTTTGTGCAGTTTATCACCCGCGCTATTTTGGGCATCGCACTGTTTTGTGCAGTTTACACTCGCGTTATTTTGCGCGTCGTCCTATTTTGCGTATCGCACTGTTTTGTGCAGTTTATCACTCGCGCCATTTTGCGCATCGCCCTGTTTTGTGCAGTTTATCAGTCGATCTATTTTGCGCATCGCACTGTTTTGTGCAGTTTACACTCGCGTTATTTTGCGCGTCGTCCTGTTGTGCGCATCGCGCTGTTTTGTGCAATTTACCACTCGCGCTATTTTGCATATCGCACTGTTTTGTGCAGTTAACACTCGTGTTATTTTGCGCGTCGTCCTGTTTTGCGTATCGCGCTGTTTTGTGTAGTTTATCTCTCGCACCATTTTGCGCATCGCCCTGTTTTGTGCAGTTTATCAGTTGATCTATTTTGCGCATCGCACTGTTTTGTGCAGTTTACACTCGCGTTATTTTGCGCGTCGTCCTGTTGTGCGCATCGCGCTGTTTTGTGCAGTTTACCACTCGCGCTATTTTGCGCATCGCATTGTTTTGTGCAGTTTATGACTCGCGCTATTTTGCGCATCGAACTGTTTTGTGCAGTTTACACTCGCGTTATTTTGCGCGTCGTCCTATTTTGCGCATCGCACTGTTTTGTGCAGTTTATCACTCGCGCTGTTTTGCGCATTGCACTGTTTTGTGCAATTAACACTCATGTTATTTTGCGCGTCGTCCTGTTTTGCGCATCGCGCTGTTTTGTGCAGTTTATCACTCGCGCCATTTTGCGCATCGCCCTGTTTTGTGCAGTTTATCACTCGTGCTATTTTGCGCAGCTCACTTTTTTGTCCAATTTGTCCCTCGCGCTATTTTGCGCATCGCACTATTTTGTGCAGTTTACACTCGCGTTATTATGCGCGTCGTCCAATTTTGCGCATCGCACTGTTTTGTGCAGTTAACACTCGCGTTATTTTGCGCATCGTCCTAGTTTGCGCATCGCACTGTTTTGCGCAGTTTATCACTCGCGCTATTTTGCGCATCGCACTGTTTTGCGCATTTTACACTCGCGTTATTTTGTGCATCGTCCTGTTTTGCGCATCGCGTTGTTTTGTGCCGTTTATCACTCGCGCAATTTTGCGCATCGCACTGTTTTGTGCAGTTTATCACTGCGCTATTTTGCGCATCGCACTGTTTTGTGCAGTTTACACTCGCGTTATTTTGCGTGTCGTGCTGTTTTGCGCATCGCGCTGTTTTGTGCAGTTTATCACTCGCGCTATTTTGCGCATCGCACTGTTTTGTGCAGTTTATCACTCGCGCTATTTTGCGCATCCCACTGTTTTGTGCAATTTATCCCTCGCGCTATTTTGCGCATCGCACTGTTTTGTGCAGTTTATCACTCGCGCTATTTTGCGCATCGCACTATTTTGTGCAGTTTACACTCGCTTTATTTTGCGCGTCGTCCTGTTTTGCGCATCGCGCTGTTTTGTGCAGTTTATCACTCGCGCTATTTTGCGCATCGCACTGTTTTGTGCAGTTTACAATCGCGTTATTTTGCGCGTCGTCCTATTTTGCGCGTCGCACTGTTTTGTGCAGTTTATCACTCGCGCTATTTTGCGCATCGCACTGTTTTGTGCAGTTTATCACTCGAGTTATTTTGCGCATCGCACTGTTTTGTGCAGTTTATCACTCGCGCTATTTTGCGCATCGCACTATTTTGTGCAGTTTATCACTCGCGCTATTTTGCGCATCGCACTGTTTTCTGCAGTTTATCACTCGCGCTATTTTGCGCATCGCACTGTTTTGTGCAGTTAACACTCATGTTATTTTGCGCGTCGTCCTGTTTTGCGCATCGCGCTGTTTTGTGGAGTTTATCACCCGCGCCATTTTGCGCATCACCTGTTTTGTGCAGTATAATCCTCGCGCTATTTGCGTTGCATCACACTGTTTTGTGCAATTTATCCCTCGCGCTATTTTGCGCATCGCACTGCTTTGTGCAGTTTACACTCGCGTTATTTTGCGCGTCGTCCTATTTTGCGCATCGCACTGTTTTGTGCAGTTTATCACTCGCGCTATTTTGCGCATCGCACTGTTTTGTGTAGTTTACACTCGCGTTATTTTGCGCATCGTCCTACTTTGTGCATCGCACTGTTTTGTGCAGTTTATCACTCGCGCTATTTTGCGCATCGCACTGTTTTGTGCAGTTAACACTCGTGTTATTTTGCGCGTCGTCCTGTTTTGCGCATCGCGCTGTTTTGTGCCGTTTATCACTCACGCCATTTTGCACATCGCCCGGTTTTGTGCAGTTTATCACCCGCGCTATTTTGCGCATCACACTGTTTTGTGCAATTTACACTCCCGTTATTCTGTGCGTCGTCCTATTTTGCGCATCGCACTGTTTTGTGCAGCTTATCACTCGCGCCATTTTGCGCATCGCACTGTTTTGTGCAGTTAACACTCGTGTTATTTTGCGCGTCGTCCTGTTTTGCGCATCGCGTTGTTTTGTGCAGTTTATCACTCACGCCATTTTGCGCATCGCCCTGTTTTGGGCAGTTTATCACTCGAGCTATTTTGCGCATCACACTGCTTTGTGCAGTTTACACTCGCGTTATTTTGCGTGTCGTCCTGTTGTGCGCATCGCGCTGTTTTGTGCAGTTTACCACTGGCGCTATTTTGCGCATCGCCATGTTTTGTGCAGTTTATGACTCGCGCTATTTTGCGCATCGAACTGTTTTGTGCAGTTTACACTCGCGCTATTTTGCGCGTCGTCCTATTTTGCGCATCGCACTGTTTTGTGCAGTTTATCACTCGCGCTATTTTGCGCATCGCACTGTTTTTGTGCAGTTACACTCGTGTTATTTTGCGCGTCGTCCTGTTTTGCGCATCGCGCTGTTTTGTGCAGTTTATCATCGCGCTAATTTTGCGCATCACACTGTTTTTGTGCAGTTTACACTCGCATTATTTTTGGCATCGTCCTATTTTGCGCATCGCACTGTTTTGTGCAGTTTTATCACCTCGCGCTATTTTTGCGCATCGCACTATTTTATGCAGTTTACACTCGCTTTATTTTGCGCGTTGTCCAGTTTTGCGCATCGCGATGTTTTGTGCAGTTTATCACTCGCGCTATTTTGCGCATCGCACTGTTTTGTGCAGTTTACACTCGCGTTATTTTGCGCGTCGTCCTGTTTTGCGCATCGCGCTGTTTTGTGCAGTTTATCACTCGCGCTATTTTGGGCATCGCACTGTTTTTGTGCAGTTTATGACTCGCGCTATTTTGCGCATCGCACTGTTTTGTGCAGTTTATCACTCGCGCTATTTTGCGCATCGCACTGTTTTGTATTGTTAACAGTCGTGTTATTTTGCGCGTCGTCCTGTTTTGCACATCGCGCTGTTTTGTGCAGTTTATCACTCGCGCCATATTGCGCATCGCCCTGTTTTGTGCAGTTTATCACTCGCGCTATTTTGCGCATCCCACTGTTTTGTGCAATTTATCCCTCGCGCTATTTTGCGCATCGCACTGTTTTGTGCAGTTTACACTCGCGTTATTTTTGCGCGCGTCTATTTTGCGCATCGCACTATTTTGTGCAGTTTATCACTCGCGCTATTTTGCGCATCGCACTGTTTTGTGCAGTTTACACTCGCGTTATTTTGCGCATCGTCCTATTTTGCGCATCGCACTGTTTTGTGCAGTTTATCACTCGCGCTATTTTGCGCATCGCACTGTTTTGTGCAAATTACACTCGCGTTATTTTGCGCGTCGTCCTGTTTTGCGCATCGCGCTGTTTTGTGCAGTTTATCACTCGCGCTATTTTACGCATCGCACTGTTTTGTGCAGTTTATCACTCGCGCTATTTTGCGCATCGCACTGTTTTGTGCAGTTTACACACCCGTTATTCTGCGCGTCGTCCTATTTTGTGCATCGTACTGTTTTGTGCAGTTTATCACTCGCACTGTTTTGCGCAACGCATTGTTTTGTGCAGTTTATCACTCGAGCTATTTTGCGCATCGCACTGTTTTGTGCAGTTTACACTGGCGTTATTTTGCGCGTCGTCCTATTTTGCGCATCGCACTGTTTTGTGCAGTTTATCACTCGCGCTATTTTGCGCATCGCACTGTTTTGTGCAGTATATCACTCGCGCTATTTTGCGCATCGCACTATTTTCTGCAGTTTGTCACTCGCGCTATTTTGCGCATCGACTGTTTTGTGCAGTTAACACTCGTGTTGTTTTTGCACGTCGTCCTGTTTTGCGCATCGCGCTGTTTTGTGCAGTTATACTCGCCCATTTTGCGCATCGCCCTGTTTTGTGCAGTTTATACCCGCGCAATTTTGCGCATCACACTGTTTTGTGCAATTTATCCCTCGCGCTATTTTGGGCATCGTACTGTTTTGTCCAGTTTACAATCACGTTATTTTGCGCGTCGTCCAATTTTGCGTATCGCACTGTTTTGTGCAGTTCATCACTCGCGCCATTTTGCGCATCGCACTGTTTTGTGCAGTTAACACTCGTGTTATTTTGCGCGTCGTCCTGTTTCGCGCATCGCGCTGTTTTGTGCAGTTTATCACTCGCTTCATTTTGCGCATCGCCCTGTTTTGTGCAGTTTATCACTCGAGCTATTTTGCGCATCGCACTGTTTTGTGCAGTTTACACTCGCGTTATTTTGCGCGTCGTCCTGTTTTACGCATCACGCTGTTTTTGTGCATTTATCACTCGCGCTATTTTGCGCATCGCACTGTTTTTGTGCAGTTTACACTCGCGTTATTTGCGCGTCGTCCTGTTTTGGCGCATCGCGCTGTTTTGTGCAGTTTATCACTCGCGCTATTTTGGGCATTCGCACTGTTTTTGTGCAGTTTATGACTCGCGCTATTTTGCGCATCGCACTGTTTTGTGCAGTTTATCACTCGCGCTAATTTTGCGCATCGCCTGTTTTGTATTGTTAACACTCGTGTTATTTTGCTCGTCGTCCTGTTTTGCGCATCGCGCTGTTTTGTGCGTTTATCACTCACTCGCGCCCATTGCGCATCGCCCTTTTTTGTGCAGTTTATCACTCGCGCTATTTTGCGCTCCCACTGTTTTGTGCAATTTATATCCCTCGCGCTATTTTGCGCATCGCACTGTTTTGTGCAGTTTACACTCGCGTTATTTTGCGCGTCGTCCTATTTTGCGCATCGCACTATTTTGTGCATTTATCACTCGCGCTATTTTGCGCATCGCACTGTTTTGTGAGTTTACACTCGCTTATTTTACGCATCGTCCTATTTTGCCATCGCACTGTTTTGTACAGTTTATCACTCGTGCTATTTTGCGCATCGCACTATTTGTGCAAATTACACTCGCGTTATTTTGCGCGTCGTCCTGTTTTGCGCATCGCGCTATTTTGTGTAGTTTATCACTCGCGCTATTTTACGCATCGCACTGTTTTGTGCAGTTTATCACTCGCGCTATTTTGCGCATCGCACTGTTTTGTGCAGTTTACACACCCTTATTCTGCGCGTCGTCCTATTTGTGCATCGTACTGTTTGTGTCAGTTTATCACTCGAGCTATTTTGCGCATCGCACTGTTTTTGTGCAGTTTACACTGGCGTTAGTTGCGCGTCGTCCTGTTTTGCGCATCTCGCTGTTTTGTGCAGTTTATCACTCGCGCTATTTTGCGCATCGCCCTGTTTGGCAGTATATCACTCGCGCTATTTTGCGCATCGCACTGTTTTCTGCAGTTTGTCACTCGCGCTATTTTGCGCATCGCACTGTTTTGTGCAGTTAACACTCGTGTTATTTTGCACGTCGTCCTGTTTTGCGCATCGCCCTGTTTTGTGCAGTTTATCACCCGCGCTATTTTGCGCATCACACTGTTTTGTGCAATTTATCCCTCGCGCTATTTTGGGCATCGTACTGTTTTGTGCAGTTTACAATCACGTTATTTTGCGCGTCGTCCAATTTTGCGTATCGCACTGTTTTGTGCAGTTCATCACTCGCGCCATTTTGCGCATCGCACTGTTTTGTGCAGTTAACACTCGTGTTATTTTGCGCGTCGTCCTGTTTCGCGCATCGCGCTGTTTTGTGCAGTTTATCACTCGCTCCTTTTGCGCATCGCCCGTTTTTGTGCAGTTTATCACTGAGCTATTTTGCGCATCGCACTTTTGTGCAGTTTACACTCGCGTTATTTGGCGCGTCGTCCTATTTTACGCATCGCACTGTTTTGTGCAGTTTATCATCACCGCGCTATTTTTGCGGCATCGCCTGTTTTGTGCAGTTAACACTCGTGTTGTTTTGCCGCGTCGTCCTGTTTTGCGCATCGCGCTGCTCTGTGCAATTTTCACACCGCTATTTTGCGCATCGCACTGTTTTGTGCAGTTTATCACTCGGCTATTTTTGGCGCATCGCACTGTTTGGTGCAGTTTACACTCGCGTTATTTTGCGCGTCGTCCTGTTTTACCGCATCACACTGTTTTGTGCAGTTTATCACTCGCACTATTTTGCGCATCGCACTGTTTTGTGCAGTTTATCAGTCCCGCTAATTTTGCGCATCGCACTGTTTTGTGCAGTTTACACTCGCGTTATTTTGCGCGTCGTCCTATTTTAACGCATCGCACTGTTTTGTGGCATTTATCCACTCGCGCTATTTTGCGCATCGCACTATTTTGTGCAGTTAACACTCGTGTTGTTTTGCGCGTCGTCGTGTTTTTTGCGCATCGCGCTGTTCTGTGCAATTTATCACACGCGCTATTTTGCGCATCGCAACTGTTCTGTGCAGTTTCACTCGTGCTATTTTGCGCATCGCACTGTTTTGTGAAGTTTATCACTCGCGCTATTTTGCGCATCGCACTGTTTGGTGCAGTTAACACTCGTGTTATTTTGCGCGTCGTCCTGTTTTGCGCATCGCGCTGTTTTGTGCAGTTTATCACTCTCGCCATTTTGCGCATCGCACTGTTTTGTTTAGTTTACACTCGCGTTTTTCTACGCGTCGTCCTATTTTGCGCATCGCACTGTTTTGTGCAGTTTATCACTCGAGCTATTTTCCGCATCGCACTGTTTTGTGCAGTTTACACTCGCGTTATTTTGCGCGTCGTCCTGTTTTAACGCATCACGTCGTTTTGTGCAGTTTAATCACTCGCACTATTTTTGCGCATCGCACTGTTTTGTGTAGTTTATCACTCACGCTATTTTGCGCATCGCACTTTTTGTGCAGTTTACACTCGCGTTATTTTGCGCGTCGTCCTATTTTTCGCATCGCACTGTTTTGTGCGTTTTCACTCCGCTATTTTGCGCATCGCATTGTTTTGTGCAGTTAACACTCGTGTTGTTTTGCGCGTCGTCCTATTTTGCGCATCGCGCTGTTCTGTGCAATTTATCACACGCGCTATTTTGCGCATCGCACTGTTTTGTGTAGTTTATCACTCGCGCTATTTTGCGCATCGCACTGTTTTGTGCAGTTTATCACTCGAGCTATTTTCCGCATCGCACTGTTTTGTGCAGTTTACACTCGCGTTATTTTGCGCGTCGTCCTGTTTTACGCATCACGTTGTTTTGTGCAGTTTATCACTCGCACTATTTTGCGCATCGCACTGTTTTGTGTAGTTTATCACTCACGCTATTTTGCGCATCGCACTGTTTTGTGCAGTTTACACTCGCGTTATTTTGCGCGTCGTCCTATTTTACGCATCGCACTGTTTTGTGCAGTTTATCACTCGCGCTATTTTGCGCATCGCATTGTTTTGTGCAGTTAACACTCGTGTTGTTTTGCGCGTCGTCCTGTTTTGCGCATCGCGCTGTTCTGTGCAATTTATCACACGCGCTATTTTGCGCATCGCACTGTTTTGTGTAGTTTATCACTCGCGCTATTTTGCGCATCGCACTGTTTTGTGCAGTTTATCACTCGCGCTATTTTGCGCATCGCACTGTTTGGTGCAGTTAACACTCGTGTTATTTTGCGCGTCGTCCTGTTTTGCGCATCGCGCTGTTTTGTGCAGTTTATCACTCGCGCCATTTTGCGCATCGCACTGTTTTGTTTAGTTTACACTCGCGTTTTTCTGCGCGTCGTCCTATTTTGCGCATCGCACTGTTTTCTGCAGTTTATCACTCGAGCTATTTTGCGCATCGCACTGTTTTGTGCAGTTTACACTCGCGTTATTTTGCGCGTCGTCCTGTTTTGCGCATCGCGCTGTTTTGTGCAGTTTATCACTCGCGCTATTTTGCGCATCGCACTGTTTTGTGCAGTTTATCACTGGCGCTATTTCGCGCATCGCACTGTTTTCTGCAGTTTATCACTCGCGCTATTTTGCGCATCGCACTGTTTTGTGCAGTTAACACTCGTGTTATTTTGCGCGTCGTCCTGTTTTGCGCATCTCGCTGTTTTGTGCAGTCTATCACTCGCGCCATTTTGCGCATCGCCCTATTTTGTGCAGTTTATCACCCGCTCTATTTTGCGCATCACACTATTTTGTGCAATTTATCCCTCGCGCTATTTTGGGCATCGCACTGTTTTGTGCAGTTTACACTCGCGTTATTTTGCGCGTCGTCCAATTTTGCGTATCGCACTGTTTTGTGCAGTTCATCACTCGCGCCATTTTGCGCATCGCACTGTTTTGCGCAGTTAACACTCGTGTTATTTTGCGCGTCGCCAGTTTCGCGCATCGCGCTATCTTGTGCAGTTTATCACTCGCGCCATTTTACGCGTCGCGCTGTTTTGTGCAGTTTATCACTCGAGCTATTTTGCGCATCGCACTGTTTTCTGTAGTTTACACTCGCGTTATTTTACGCGTCGTCCTGTTGTGCGCATCGCGCTGTTTTGTGCAGTTTACCACTCGCGCTACTTTGCGCATTGCATTGTTTTGTGCAGTTTATGACTCGCGCTATTTAGCGCATCAAACTGTTTTGTGCAGTTTACACTCGCGTTATTTTGTGCGTCGTCCTGTTGTGCGCATCGCACTGTTTTGTGCAGTTTATCACTCGCGCTATTTTGCGCATCGCACTACTTTGTGCAGTTTACACTCGCTTTATTTTGCGCGTCGTCCTGTTTTGCGCATCGCGCTGTTTTGTGCAGTTTATTACTCGCGCTATTTTGCGCATCACACTGTTTTGTGCAGTTTACCATCGCGTTATTCTGCGCGTCGTCCTATTTTGCGCATCGCACTGTTTTGTGCAGTTTATCACTCGCGCTATTTTGCGCATCGCACTGTTTTCTGCAGTTTATCACTCGCCCTATTTTGCGCATCGCACTGTTTTGTGCAGTTAACACTCGTGTTATTTTGCGCGTCGTCCTATTTTGCGCATCGCGCTGTTTTGTGCAGTTTATCACTCGCGCCATTTTGCGCATCGCCCTGTTTTGTGCAGTTTATCACTCGCGCTATTTTGCGCATCACACTGTTTTGTGCAGTTTATCACTCGCGCTATTTTGCGCATCCCCCTGTTTTGTGCAATTTATCCCTCGCGCTATTTTGCGCATCGCACTGTTTTGTGCAGTTTACACTCGCGTTATTTTGCGCGTCGTCCTATTTTGCGCATCGCACTGTTTTGTGCAGTTTATCACTCGCGCTATTTTTGCGCATCGCACTGTTTTGTGCAGTTTACACTGTTTTTTGCAGTTTATCACTCGCGCTATTTTGCGCATCGCACTGTTTTGTGCAGTTAACACTCGTGTTATTTTGCGCGTCGTCCTGTTTTGCGCATCGCGCTGTTTTGTGCAGTTTATCACTCGCGCCATTTTGCGCATCGCCCTGTTTTGTGCAGTTTATCACTCGCGCTATTTTGCGCATCACACTGTTTTGTGCAATTTATCCCTCGCGCTATTTTGGGCATCGCACTGTTTTGTGCAGTTTACACTCGCGTTATTTTGCGCATCGTTCTATTTTGCGTATCGCGCTGTTTTGTGTAGTTTATCACTCGCGCCATTTTGCGCATCGCACTGTTTTGTGCAGTTAACACTCGTGTTATTTTGCGCGTCGTCCTGTTTTGCGCATCGCGCTGTTTTGTGTAGTTTATCACTCGCGCCATTTTGCGCATCGCCCTGGTTTGTGCAGTTTATCACTCGTGCTATTTTGCGCATCACACTGTTTTGTGCAATTTACCCCTCGCGCTATTTTGCGCATCGCACCGTTTTGTGCAGTTTACACTCGCGATATTCTGCGCGTTGTCCTATTTTGCGCATCGCACTATTTTGTGCAGTTAACACTCGCGTTATTTTGCGCATCGTCCTATTTTGCGCATCGCACTGTTTTGTGCAGTTTATCACTCGTCCTATTTAGCGCATCGCCTTTTTGTGCAGTTTATCACTCGCGCTATTTTGCGCATCGCACTACTTTGTGCAGTTTACACTCGCTTTATTTTGCGCGTCGTCCTGTTTTGCGCATCGCGCTGC
>JAPPVO010005413.1:0-29558 GCA_030407325.1 Camellia japonica | reverse complement strand
AGAATTAATGAATTATAAACTAAGGCTACAAATACTTGCCACATGATTAATTGTTAGACATATATTATGTCTACTAGGTTGGCCTCCACTTGCCTCAAGGCCTCAATGCAAATATACTGTTAGCAATTAACATCTAATTTTTTAGGCAAACCAACATAATGCTTGAGCAGTGGTGTATAGTTTTTCTTTTTCTTTTTTTCTTTCTAACAACTAGAAAAGGAATAGTAATGATCAGCACAATTAAACATTACAGTCATTAGTTGCCAATAATAAAAGCCACTAAGAAAGACTGAAGTCCAAAGATAGGCTTTATAGTTGAATAGAATTGTATTGGAATAACTTTCTTCTAGTCTAACTAGGACATAGACTGATAAATTAATCACTACCAAAACCAGGATAACTCAGTCAAATCGTCACCAAATTGTTAAAATCAGGATCCTAGGTAGGATTGGTGAGAGTCTTGTGGATCGGATTGAGGATCGTAAGATCTTACTTTCTATTTTAAAAAAAAAAAGATAAAAATACAAATTAGATTGATACATATTAAAAATAAGGTGAAAAATCATAAAATCTACGATCCTACTTACAATCGTATACAATCCTACACGATCCTACGTGCGATCCAGTTATAACATCGATCCTACAACGATCTCGATTTTTTAGCAATGTAGGATCATAGGATCATTTTAATAACCATGGTCGTCATAATCACGGTCACAACTTTAACAACTCTTTAAGATCATCATCTTACAAATCTGTTGAAAAGTTTAAAATCACAGTAAGCTAAGATAGCTTGATCTTAAGAATTTTATGCACAGGAACTAAACACAATACACCCAGTGCCCTAAAGAACAAAAAACAATCGAAAACTAAGCAAGTAAATTTCACTAGGATGTTCCTGTAAACAAAAAATATCACTTTATCTAAGCAACAATAAAAAAACTGCCCTCAAAGTGACCTACTGTAGATAATACATAATTTTGCCAAATCTCCACAGCACTAGGGCATGAATTAAGTGTAAGAAATGAGATGCTATTGCACTACCTGAATGCAGACAATAGCAGCTACTCTGGCCTTAAAGCAGCGAATATTGTCAGCATCTTTTGCTGGTCCATCATTGTCACTGTAGTCTGAATCAGAGGAAGTATAATCAATAGTAGAAAATTCTTGTACTGAGAAACTCACAGATTCCTGAGCTTTCAGTGGCTGCAGATTTGTCAGGTCCTGTTTGCGCAAATGTGGTGGCCTATATGGACCAGAATCTGATTTACTAGATTCTCCCAAATTTAACTTAAGCCCCAGGGAACTAATTTCCTTCTTGTGACCAACCAATGGATACAAAAGTTGGGATTTATTAGCAATGCCATAGATGAAGAACATCCTCAATGCTGCTACAAAACCCGCCACCTTCAAAATTAATATAATTGCATAAGCCAAAACACCATTAGTTGCAGCAGATACATAACATTTACTTGATCCTACATCACATAACAGAACGTGTATCCCTTTTTCATACTACATTTTAAAACAGAACAAAGACACATTGCTTACATGGTCTGAAAGCGGTCCCTTAGGATCTATAAGAACCAAGTGCAGGCAATGCAGAAGTGATGTATAAAACCTGCAGAGCAGAAGCCCCACCAAACCAAATGCTTAGCAAATTCATAATTGAAATGCTGTATGAGCTATAGTGATTGAGTATGGGAAGGGAAAGGAGGATACTTGGCCATAACATTATCTTCCACAAGTAGATTCTTAGATGCCAAGACATCCATCACATTTTTAAGCACCTAATTTGAAACAGGCAAACAAAAGTCAGCAAATTTGAGTACATATGGTCAGCTAAACAAAGGAGTCAGCTCACCTGAATTGTTGATTGCCACATGTCAACTGAAAGAGAAGACCCAACTCTAGAGAATACTTCACTAATCATAGTGAAAGTGATTGTCTGAACTTCCCATAAACTGTTGTACCTTGGTATTCTCTTTCCAAATTCAGCAGTGTATCTCTGGTTGCCACTAAAGGAGGATGAGCAATATAACTCGGCATGAGAACATGCCACAATGCTGATAAGAAAATTTAATAGTTCTGTGTTTTCTGATAGCGAGCATTTTCTCTGATAGACACTAACAAGACATCTGGAAGAAAAAAGGTCACAGCATGAGCCTCATAATAGTTTTTGATAAGTGTGATCCTCAGAATATATTTGCAATAATAAAAGCTAGGTGTGGTGAATTTTATGACCACAGAAGCATAAGCAATTCCAAAGAAGGGTGGCAAAAGTAATGGGAAAAAATCACTAGATCTGAATCTAAACCAAGCTTCGGCACAAATCTGTAGTTCGTAGTGAGGTTTCTTTACTTTAGGAGGTTATCTCCATGGAACAGTATGCCCAAAGGATGGGAACAAGATGAGACCAGGGCTCCCAAGGAAGTGAACTAAGTCCAAAAGTTTGGAAAGAAGTTGCTAAATCAAGATATGAATCTTGAATTGAAAACATCTTTTTTTCCAAATTATGTATCATAAGATTTAGTAAACTATGTAAAAATCAAAAATCTATTGTAAATCTGAAATATTAGACACGTGTTGATGTAGGATAAGTAGGGGAAGAGGGAGGAATCTCACACTCAGCCACAGCCTAAATCACTCTAATGTACAACATCACAGTCCCAAATCCATGAGCAGTTCAACATATTTGGTTTGGGGCTTAAGTGATATAACATATCCCCTTTAGCGTGCATCATCTTTTCAGCGACAACGAGAGGTGAAGCACTAGGCTTCCTGGTTGCTGCCATGGCTCACAGCAACTTGCAGAGAGAGATTCATTGACACCTTGTCATTGACAACGATGCTCCAGTGAGAACTCGATAGTGGCAAGTAGCAACTACTGATTTTGACTGGGTTGCTTCAAAACTGAAGTAGATGCCGTGTCTTGATGGGGTGTAGCTGATCGGAACAGAGAGAGTAACCAACATGGTGCTAGCAATTTCAAACAGCCAAGCGATGAAGACAACGATGAGAGTAGTGGTGGTGCTAGGCAGTGACAGTGAGGTTGGGTTCTGGTGAGGTTTGACTTCGATTAATGTTTTGGTTTCGACTTTTTTTTGTTGTGGGTTTTGTAATTTGCCTCTGATAAGAGAGGGAAGGGAGGGAGGGAGAGAAGGAGAACAGTGATAGATCAAGTCCTGACATGAATTGATGTAGAAAACAGTAGGGGAAGTGGGAGAAATCTTGCACACGCCACAGCCAAAATATACTTTCAATATTATTGAACCAAAAACTAAATATTAGGGGGATTTACATGTAGGTCCTAAAACGTGAACTTACTATCCAATAGGTCCTGTGAGAATTAATGATATTTTTCATCAAACACTAATAAAAAAAAGTCACTAATTTTTAATTTTTAGCGACAATTTATTGTCACAAAAAAATGTCACTAATTATAAGTTTTAGCAACAGTATCACTAATTTTCAACTTTCAACGACAATTTGAAAAATTCTCACAGAAAAATGTCACTAATTGTAAGTTTTAGCGACAATTTATAAAAATCGTGACAAAAATAAGTCACTAATTGTCAATTTTTAGTGACATGTGCAAAAAATTGTCGCAAAAAATTATTTTTAGCGACGATTTTATTATGACTTATTTTCAATAAGACTTGATAGAAATTAAGTCCACCTATTAAGACCTATTGGTAGTTTACCCTAAATATTACAATGACATAAGCCCAATATTTATAGGCCAAAACCCTAATTTAAAATAAGAAACTAAATTAAATAATTTTCGGAAATATACTCAAATATTTTAAGCAATTATTTAGTTAAATCTTAGCTTAAATAATACTAACAATAGAAAATCTACCAATTACATTTATTGGACCAAAAGGTCCTCAATCCTACGGGCTTCACTCTAGGTTTCCACATCCGATAATGGGTTTACAAGTAGTCAAGGGCTGCATCAACCATCACATCTTAATGCAAAACTTGTTGTAAATGGTGACCCCGTGGGTGCTTGCCTCCATTTCAAGATGTGGTGGCACTGTGTATTGATTCACTAGAAAGAAAACAATTAAAAATAAAAATTTTGGAAAAAAAAACTTCTTGAATTACAGGAAACAAGCACTCAAGAAGCTAAAGCCAAATTTGAATGTGAGGCCTTGTGGAGAGATAAATATTTCTCTGTCTTGAAAGTTGGAAGCTGAGAACCCAAGGATCTGAAGACAATAAAAGAAGGGCAACGAGTAGAGTAGAATGAAATACAACCACCTTAAAATCCTTAAAGGCTTTGAGAGACCACGTCCAACAAAAAAATAGATAAAGAACTGTTTGAAAAATTTGATGGTGACTCAATTAATTCCATCGATTCACTAACTCACCCACCGATTCAGGCTCTTTGTTGACACACCCAAGTTACCCAACAAATTCGTATCGACTAGGAATTCAATCAAGTTGAATCGTAAGTTTTAAATTGTAAATCATGCAATTTTAACAACTAGGCTGGAGAGTCAAGAGCTTACTAGCTCATCAAAGTGGGCTAATGAGTCTTTACATACCGCTCCCATGATGTGAAGGATAGCAGGCCTCAGAGACTCGGAACAAATCATAATGCAGCCAACCTGCAGGACTGAGGCACTTTGCCCGTGAGGTTGTATGTGGAGTGTAGGTTGCTTCCTGACATGTCATGCTGTGATGATCTCAGTCCTCTCTCTTCTCTCCATTGGTTCAGCCTCAATTAGCTCTCAATCAACTCTAGGCACTAATCTGATCCCTTTGGATGTCCCCAAGTCAACATCCCAACCTGGAGACTTGGTATGCCAATGGACGACACCAGACACTGAGCTGGGCCCCCGAAGCCCTGCTCCCAACCTGGGTAGACTTCAAGAATCAGGGTCTTCTATGATACGGATCCTAATTTCACTAATGCAACCCAAACCATTGCATGATGACTCTGTTCCGACTAGCCATTTGGCCGACAAATGTAGCAAATCAAGAATCTGGAATTTCACTGTACCAAGAATTTCCTTACTAAGGACAAAAACACCAATTGCAGATACTTTTGGCCCCTTTTATTAATGAAACCATAGGGACAAAATGACTCAAGAAACTGTTTGAACATGAAAAAAAAAAAAAAGTATTCAGAAAGAAAAATAACAGGAACACGACTGGCCTTGTAGTCTCTAAACAATGCTTTAGAGCTCTAACTACAACATTTCCTGATAAAACCCTCTTTCTACCAGCTTTGCCAAGAAAGATCTCCACCATCCTTCCAAAGGAGTCAAGCATGAGTGCCCAATAAGATGAATTTATGTCAAGGGAAGCACGATGGCTAACGTCATAGACCTGCAATAAATAAGACAAATTATCAACAAATTGTGGCTCCACAAGGACACCAAAAATATACAAATGTGCATATGTGATGTCAAAATTTGCATTTTTCTCTTCAAAACAAATGGGTGTGTCACTGTTCTCAATGGTTAGGAGTTCAAACTAAATTTAGCAGTCTCGTACTACTCCATCCAATAGTCCCATTTTGTATTTCTTAAATTGAAAAGGCCAAAACAATTTTTATCGTCACTTTCCCATATGATCCTTCCTTAAATGTATGTACATATATAATTCCAGTTCCTTAAAAAAAAAAATTCAAATAAGACAAAAGAACAAGTTCAAAATTTTATTATTCAAAGATGGTCTCCTTGAATTGTGTGAATGGTCAACTACGATTAGTAAACACCCTTTAACCTTCCTTGTTCACTCTTGTGATGGAGGCTCGGAGTAGAGGATTTGAGGGTGGTGCTACGTGGCAGAACTCATCGCCTTTTTGCAAATCGCACCATTATCTTTTATGATGATTGATGCAAATAATTATCTACTATGATGATTGATGCAAATAAGAAGCAACAATTGAGACATTTACGGTGTGTTCTAAATTGAGGCTATACCACCAATAAAGGTGAATGTGAGAAAGAGTGAGCTGACACCTATTGGAGAGGCAATATTGAGTCGTTTGAAAGAAGGTTAGCCGATAGGAAGAGAATATTCATTGAAAAGTGATGTGCTAATTCTGAGCAAAAGCACCTTATCTAGCCTTCCCACTTACTATAAAAATAAAATATAAAATAAACAAATAAATAACAATTCCAACTTCAGTCATGGAAAGTTTGGAGGGGCTTCTACACGAATTTTGTATGGGGGCCCCTTGGTGACGATTACAAGTATTATCTAGTGAATTAGGACTTGGTGTGTTGCCTTATTTTGATCAACAACAAAGATTTTATAAACTAAAGAGAGAAAGAAATACAAAACAGTACAATGGAGACAAGAAGTCCACCAAGAAAAGAAAAAAGATAACAAAATTAAATATTGCACAGAGCTATCCAATCTCTACTAATTAAAAACAAAAGAAACCCATTTGAAAGAAGATGACACTGATACCCTAAAAAATTCAAATAACAACTTACTCCATAAATTTATGTCCTCAAATTTGTCCTAAACAATTCTCGCATTTCTTTCCAACCAAATTACCCAAAACACCACGCAAATTACACACTTCCAAAGAGCTCAACCTTTCGTATAAAGGCCAAACCCCTAAAATCAATTAATTGCATCTGAACACAAGAAAAAGATAACACCCAATCCACCTCCACCAACTGAATCAATCTCCAACACAAATCCAAAGCCAAGAGGAACAATGTAAAAATGAATTATCAATATTATGCTCACACCTTCTACGCATAACACATCATTGTAAATATAAATAGTAATTAGCAAGGTTTTAAAAAGCGGCCACAACTGTTACGTAACGGCCCATTACAGCCGCTATAGCGGTGTGAAGGAAATTCACATGTAATGACCATTTTGGTGTTACATAACAGCCGTAGCGGTGCCATAACGGTCCGTTAGACACCGTTACACCCTTTTACAATATTCTGAATAGCTTCATTTCCCCAAAAAAAAAAACAAAAGCTTACAAAAAAAGAACAAATATTCAAGTGATCCAAACCCAAAGAAAAAATCTTATATGAATTTTTTTTCTTTATAATTTTTTTTAATTTATGAGACAATTTTTATTTTATAATCCTTTTATTTAATAATTTTGAATATTTTTTATTCAGTTAGTTCAGGTATTGGTAAAAAATAATTTGTAGATAGAGATAACGTTGGCTATCGTTGTAAATAGAGATATGGATCTACTTAATTTGACTAAAGAAATAGCCTTTGATAGAGCCGCGTGAAGAAAAAGGATTCATGTAGCCGACCCTATTTGATGGGACTTAAGGCTTAGTTTGGTTTGGTTTGGTTTGGTTTGGTTTCGTTTCGTATGGTAAAATCATTAACTATTGAAATAAAATGTAAAAAGCTCCTTTTATAGTGATTTGAAAATATGAAATATATTGGATTATACTTAAAAATTAACAAAAATTGATCAAAATTTATTTTAAATCCCAATAAATATGATTTTGAAAAGAAAAAAAAAATATGCGTATCTGTAAGTTATCTTCAAATTGTGCGAAAAATTAAAAAAATCACAGTTTTGATTACCGCAACCGTTATACTACGGACTTTACACTCTACAACTGCTACAGTGTCACCGCAACCGTTACGGCGATCACAACCACTTTTCAAAACCTTGGTAATTAGATTTCGTTATATAAACCATGTCATTGGTATTGAGTTTCTTATGAGTCATAGTCCATACAAAATGCTTATAGTTTAAGTGGCACATTTTCATTCCAAATCATATTATGAGGTTCAAAGAATACTACATTTGGATCATCAATAATCTAATTGAAAAATGATTTGCAAGCGAGTACTCCACATGAATGAATAGACCACATTCATTTATTAACATAGTGATGCAATCAAGAATATAAATTCAAGAGAGAGAACAAATCCCCAATTAGGGGATAAACCCCTAAGGGTTAGAGAGAGAAACCAAAGATCTTACTCTTATCAACATGGATATTCTTTTAATCAAAACTAAGTACAAATGAGATTACCCCACCCTATTATAGGCTACAACTAATAGGATACTTGACTAAGTAAGTGGACATTTACATACAGCTCATTTTGACACTTAGAGCACTTATTCTACTACGCCAGTACTCCCCCTCTTTGAAGAAACTTGTCCTCAAGTTTTATCAGCCACAAAGCAACGCAATCCAATTTCATTTTTGAGATGTAGAGGAAGAGTGATCCGGCAACTGTACTATAGCATTTCCTTGCTCAAAATGGTCTTCACAACTAATCCATCCACGAATATGGGTAGCAACCTGGAATACATAACCACAGATGCAAAGATAACAACCCTCATCATTTATTCTTAACCTCATACGAGAGCTTTGGCAATCCTCCATTTTCCAAACCTTATACCTCTAATATGCATACGTGCAGTAGAGTGCTTATCCTTAGGAATGAATGAGACCAACGGCTGGCAAATGATAGCTATCCAAAGCAATGTTGAGGAATGTGAAACAATAACAAGAGTCTCGATGCATTCAATAGACAAGAAGAACTCAAGAAGGTTTGAAGAAGAGCTGGAAATCGAACTGAACTTCCTTCCTCCTTCCCTTGGACACAATTCTCAAAATGAACATTGCGGCAACCTGAATCAAAGCAAGACGACTTCCTATAGAGAGTACAGGAGAGTAGCAAAATGTGGAACTTCAAATAAGATCTATGAATTTTCCACAATGCCAATGTTTTCTGCAAGAGGCTGCACAACCTTGGTTAAGGGAACAAATTGTCTTCTCATTTGCATCATCGCATCTCTTTCAATATGATTTTGATTTAGATTGGCATCATTCCTCTTCTTTGAATCAAAGCAAGACAAACTCTCGTTGAACCATCAAACTTCCAGCACTGTTGCAATACAAATGGACAACAGACTTTGGGATACAATTGAATAATTTTAGATGTTGGACCCCAAAAAACAAATTTAAACCAAAGCAATTGGACAAAATCTAACCGGATCTTTAGGCGTCAGACCAAATTAATAAGAGCAAAACCAACTTCGAATCAACTTAACTGGATCTGAAATATATCCTAAATCTTTAATACAAACTAAACCACAGTTGACTGTTTCGAAACTTCTAGCTCACCAAATTAGTATTTGAAAGCTCAAATTAGGTCAGATTAGGGCTCAACGGACTCCCCACTGGATCCATACTCATACTCCAACTGAACAAAGTCAAAGTCATTGAAGGTGGAATCAAACTATAATTGAAACCAAGATGCACCAAGACGATCGAATCTCTAGTCGCGAGGCACTCTCAATCATTCACGATCAAATATGGATTTGCAAATGCGAATGCGAATCACAACTCAGTTACAAGAACAAAGCACACAACAATGGAATCGAACCAGAATTGAACTAGATCTAAGGGGCTAAGAGTTTCAAACCAGATTCGAGCCAGAGAAGACTTTAATCGAGCCTTTCGAACATAGATCTGAAAGAGTCAATACATATTAGAAGGGTTTTAGCACAAATCTGAGCGTTTCGAAGACAAATCGAAGCCTTTACAGTTTACAACTTGATCAATATTGCAACTGGTTAAAGTCAAAGTCGTCTGAGGTTCCAATCGAAGAACTTAAATTGCGAAAGCATAGGAACTTTCATTGAGAAATTGAACCAATACTGAAGTCAGAAACCAAATCAAACTCAACTTGCAAAATCAAAATGGAAGTTCAATTGCTGGTCGCGAATTCCAAATCTAGGTTTAGTTCTCGATTGTGACTTTGAACCCATGTTCTCTCTCAAATCACGTCCAAAATGAAGTTAAACCAAACAATCAAAGCTCGATGGAGATGAGAGCTCGAAGAAATCACATGAGTCCAAGAAAATATCAACTAGGGCATTCAAATTTAGTTCGAAATTCACATGAAATGGTTCAGGTCTTCGAAACTCGAATCAAAAGGTCCAATTAGACTCAAAATTGCTCAGTTTAAGAGGCTCGATTTTGATTTGAATGCACAAAACCAGGTTCAATTCGAACAAGCTATGGTTCAACTTTATTCCACAACCGATGTTGGACTCAAGTTTGAATCTGGTTGTGACTCCTATGTTCAAATTATTAACCCAATAACATTGTTATTAAGCCAAAGTATAAAACCATATTATTAACAGTGATCTTATTAATGGCACGACTGTCAACACACATTCCCAAGAACAATCTTTCTTAGGAGTCAATAACGCATGGACAGTAATGGACTGAGACTATTTCTAATGAAACCTTACTTTAAAAGCCCCTCCATTTGCCTATTCAACTCAACACAATCCATAGGATTCATATTACAATATGGAAGGTTAGGCAACTGAGATCCTAGGACAAAATATATCACAAACTGAATATCCCCCATGGGTAGCAACTAATCAAGTAACTCTTCAAGAGCTACATTGTAGAATTCTCTCAACTTGTTGAACTCAAGAGAAAAGTAAACTTTGTGGTCAAATGCAACATAAATAACTCCCTTGGCCACTAAGTCTAAACCTATGCCGTACTCTTCTCCTACTTTATCAAACTCTCGATTAGTCACGATATGAAGATTTTGCTTGGTGAATGCCTTATCCTTGTAGATGGGTTTTATAGGTTTTCTTAATCTTACCACCATGTTTAAATACATATGTATTCTCACTCTCATAATTAAGCACAACCTTATCATACAGACAAATGTGACCTAATAACACATGAGCAACAACATCCATAGGTTTAGCTCACTTATAATGGAGTCATAAGATCTACGTGCAAAATGATATAGGCATCGGTGGTTATACTATATATATGGTATTTATTTCTATATATACACAGTATACATATTACATGATACATGTCAATTAAATATATCACTCTCTGGTACAAGCTGCAATTTCGTCATCGATTATATTCTTTCACCCAATTATGATAATTGTGTAGCAAACAGATACATAGAGACAATTGCAACCAAAAGCAGAATAAAATGAAAGTGTTATTTTTGCAAGTGTGAAATTAAATGAAAGTTTAGCAACAGAGAGAGAGAGAGAGAGAGAATTAGAAAAATTTACGAAGTGGGACAGTTGGGTAAAGGTATGAATGATATCATCATTGAGTGCAGCAGAATCAGCAGTGGTCCAAGCCACTTCCATCAGAAACATCAAATCGGAGGTAACCTACAATTGGCAGAGATATATGCATAAATCAATTGGAGTGAGCAACGAATACAACAAGAGAAAGTAATAGAAATGGAGTATATAATAATAAATCCACCTCGTGAGAAGGCAAGTCAGAGGCGACGCGGATCAAATTGTCGGAGTTAGAAAATATGAGATGGTTGAGGAGGTGGACAACGGCCGTGGAAGGTGGCGACGTTAGGGTTTCGTCCCTCAGGGTTAAGAACGCCATCCTCCATGACCTAACCGCCGAAAGCGATGGAGATGGAGATGGAGATGGAGATGGAGATGGAGATGGAGATGGAGATGACGATGCTGCCATATCTATCCCCCACCTTCCAAGTTACTCTACGACAACCGACCGCCGGCAACCATATGTTATGAGCAGCAGCCTCAAGTTTTATATGAGCATCCACACCAATCTCTTTTAATTTTTAGTCAAATTATAACTTAAAAAGTTATTTTGCTATTTTAACTACTCATTTTTTTAATACCCACTTCATCAAACTCTCTATTTTAATTCAATCCTTTTAAAATATATTTTTTGAGATTTTTATTGATAAATCCATTATAGAGTTGTTATAACCCATTAGGGGGAGCTTCTATATACACACACCCTTTCCTCTCAATACAAACATTTAATGATATTTAATTTTATTACAATTTTATCCCTAAATAAAATTACCATTTTAGACACCATTGTTAATTGAAAACATCTCAATGCACACACACGTCAGAGTTCACATTGTTGCATCGTGTGTGTAAGCCACTGGTTTGGCATGCTTCTTTGAAAATGGCTTTGGCATTTCTGTAGGGTTTTCATTTTTTACATAGGGCTTTGGCATTTCTGTAGGGAAAACATCATTGTGATGGAGGATTTGCCTTCTGAAAATCAGCAAATAAGTGTTCATGTGAAGCAGAGCGAAGGAAATGTGAGTTTTTTTTTTTTTTTCCCGGCGTCGTTCGGATAACCAGAGCCGAAATGTGTTCTTTGGTTCGGAAGTATACTACCGAAATAATTATGTATTTCGGAAGTTGATGTCCGAAAAAATAATAAATTTCGGAAGTTGTTGTCCGAAAAAATATTTAAATTCGGAAGTTGTTGTCCGAACAAAGTTAACTTATACAACAATCAACTTCCGAAATTTTAAAAAAAATTCGGACAACTACTTCCGAATGAAGTAAATTTTTTTTTTTCCATTTTATATTCCAAATTTGCAAACTGCATACCAAATTTACAGTTTCAAATTGCAAATTAATCATTATAATGCCATTAAAAATTTGTAATGTTATACAAAACATGCAGGAATATGTGTCAACTCAAGGAAGTCAGGTTTGCGCGGATTTTGTGTTAGATTACACCACTCAATTCACAACTGAACAGGTTCAGTCTACGAAATTATAACGATTATGTTTCGAATTGCTCACCAAATGTAAATGTTTGATAATATTTATTTAACTTTGTAGGTATTCAAAAGTAAGGATGAATTGCTCAACTGGGTACGTGAAGTTGGAAAGAGAAATGGTTTGGTTATTGTAATCAAAACATCAGACTATGGTGGAGGGAAAAAAAGACCCAGGATGTATCTTGCTTGTGAGAGGAGTGGCCAATATAGAGCAACAAAGAAGTTAAAACATGATGGCAACAATACATCAAGATAACTGGTACGAAGAAGTGTGGTTGTCCTTTTGATATGAGGGCTCACAGGTTTACCACACATGATGAATGGACATTGACCGTAGTATGCGGATTGCATAATCATCCACCTGCGGAGCACCTCGAGGGACATTCATATGCGGGGAGGCTATCAAAGATGAGAAAGCATTGTTAATGGATATGTCAAAGAGCATGGTTCGGCCAAAAGAAATCCTAGTAACCTTGAAACAGCGAGATGCCCTCAATGTAAGCACACTTAAAACCATTTACAATGTACGCCATCGAAACAGGGTGGTACAGAGAGCTGGAAGATCACAGATGCAATACTTATTGGGTGAATTGGCCAAGTATAATTACATTGAGCGCCATCGGTCTGAAGAGTCCACGATGACTGTGACAGACTTGTTTTGGGCACATCCTACCAGTTTGGACTTATTTCGGTCTTTCCCACGTATATTAATTATGGATTGCACATATAAAACCAACAGATATCGGCTTCCTCTTCTTGAAATTGTGGGAGTGACATCAACTGAAATGACATTCTCTGTAGCTTTGCATACTTACAGTATGAGAGGGTCGATAACTATCGTGGGTGTTAGCTACATTGCGTGATGTCATGGATGGGTTTGTTGTGCCAACAGTTATTGTTACTGACAGAGAGCTAGCCTTGATGAATGCCATACAGAAGATATTCCCGAGTGCCAGACATTTATTATGTCGTTGGCATATCAGTAAGAATGTGTTGACCAAATGCAAGAAAATGTTTGAGACACAGCAAAAATGGGAGAAGTTCAACCATGAGTGGAACTCTGTAGTGTATTCATCTTCTGAAATTCAATACGAGGAGCGTCTTAAATCATTACTTAAGGAATTCAGTAGTTATCCTGATGCAGTCAAATACATCATGGATACTTGGTTGGTTCCTTACAAGGACAAATTTGTGGCGGCATGGACAGACACGTGTATGCATTGTGGCAATGTTACAACGAACCGGTAAGATTACTTTTCTTCAATATGTTATTAATAAGTGCCATGTACTTGATTTTAACTTGACTTTCATTGAATTGAACAGGGCTGAGAGTGCACATGCAAAACTTAAAAGACAATTGGGTTCATGTCAAGTCTCATTTCAGGCATCATTTGAGAAAATACACAGTCTGCTTGAGTTGCAACACACTGATATCAAGGCTTCATTTGAGAAAAGTCTAACTGTTGTGCAACATCAATTTAAACCTTCTCAATTCAGGGAGCTACGGGGTAATGTGTCTATCTCTGCTTGGAGTATTTGCTTGTCGAGAGTAAGAGAGCCAATTCCATTGGTATTGATGTTGAAGCTTGTGGATGCGTCCTTCGCCACACTCATGGTTTACCTTGCGCCATGAGATTGCTGACTACATCAGACAAGATCGTCCTATACCACTTGCTACCATACACTCACAGTGGAGGCAACTTCATATCTCCATATGCAAGAAAGAAGAGGAAACCGAGGTGACTTGTCATGCAGAAGTAGAGTTGTTTGTGAACAAGTTTAATGAAAGTGATAGAACCATGCGATTGGAGCTTTTGAAGAAGTTGAAAGAGATTGTATATCCGGGAAGCACTTTTCTTGTTGAGCCGGAGGTGAAGCCCAAAACACGTCCTCGGGATCATAAGAAGATCAATGTTTCTACCCGTCGTGACCCGTGTGCATTTGAGTTAGTGCAATCTGGACATGATTCCTTCTCACCTAGGGACACTCAAATCACTACATTAGCTTCTACTCTGCAAACCAAGAAGAAGCGACCTGTTAAGGGAAAGGAGAAGGTGAACCCGAAAGGGAAGGCATACATTACTAGAACAGTGAAACCTGGTGCATATGTTGATGCTTTCCCTGCTGGGTTAAAACCATACATTAAGTTTGTCAAGGATGTAGCTGCAGATGGGAATTGTGGTTTCCGGGCTATAGCTGCTTCAATTGGTCATACAGAAGATGATTGGGCTCAGGTTAGGCGTGACCTATTGGGTGAGCTGCACACACACAAAGAGGAATACATTACACTTTATGGGTCCTATGAAAGGTTTGAAGAATTGACAAGCATATTGTCATACTTTGAAGACAGTCCTGGATACTCACATTGGATGACTATGCCAGACATGGGGCATCTTGTTGCATCGTGCTACAATCTTGTGTTATACCACTTGTCTTTACAGCAATGTCTCACCTTTTTACCTCTTAGAACAGTGCCAGTACCTCAACTTGATAGACGTGAGATTGCCATTGGGTTTGTCAACGGAAATCATTTCGTCCAGGTATAACAGAAACTTATCAATTGGGTTTGTGCATGTACAAGAAGTTATGAGGTATGACCACTAAGTCAATTGATATTTGGTGCAGGTTTTGTTGCAGCCAGGCCATCCAGTTCCTCCTATTGCCACTAATTGGAGAAAATACCGTCACCCTTGCGCTGTGGACTGGGATGATGCATATGTGCGTCGCATTCAACATTTCAAGGACATTATTCATGATAATGTAGCTACGAGAGACTTTTGATGTTGTTGATGTCGCATGACACATGTATGCATTTGACAATGTTAGAATTATGGAAGAAATTAATGGATGTGTTTTTGATGTTGATGTTATGTTTTGCAATGTGGATTGAATGTTATCGACCATTGTTATACCATTTCCATTGTAATAAGAAAGTATCATTTACAAAATCAACGACCATTGTTACCATTCCATTCTAATAATAAAATGTCATTACAATGTCATTACAATACCATTGTTGCCATTCCATTCAAATAAGAAAAACACCAAAAATAATGTCATCTTACAAAAAACACCAAAAAACACGGCCATTACAACAATGTCATCTTACAAAAAACACCAAAAAATATTCATCAACTAACAAAATAACATGTAACAAGATAACATGTCACGAATCAGCTGTATGCCTACGCCTAGGCCTACGACTGTATGTCAATGTCGAAGATGGAAAGCGACCTCCAGCAGAACTAGGTCCAGCTTCGTCAATGTGCTGACCTTCAAGAACATGTGTCATACTCTCGATAGCCTGGTAAAGTCGATAAGGATGGCGAATCCCCTCCTGATAACCAGCGTCAATAATAGGATGTGAAATCTGCAGTGCATGTGCAATACGCTGCATTTGAAAAGAATATCACATTTTAGGGAACATATAAGAAAAAAAAAAGTAAGTTACATATGCATAAGAGAGGATAATAGATTACATCCGCATGTTCGCTGAAATCCTGATGGTCATGGACACGCGGTTCATCAGTGTGCTCGACATATAGGTGCGTGATATTCTTATACCAATCCATGTAACCCGGTACACATTGCCAAGGCTGACGAACTGGTGTGCTCCTCCGTTGCTCAGATAACACGTGGTTATCCCAAGCCTCCCAGATCCTATCCAAGTATCTGTACATGACTGTATATCGCGCAGATATGTTGCCTCGCGCACCACGATGGGAGCTAGCGGTGCATCTGGGATGGTTTGAACCCTGCCAAACTGCCTCAAAACTCTATCTGGATGATAGGGTTCGACAACGTCTAAGCACTTTAAGCATCCATGGTAGAACGTAACCGGGTTACATGGATGTCGATCTCTGCAGCTGTGGTATGGATCCCAAATAACCTGTAAACGTAAAGTGTTTTTGCATTAAAGTACATAAAGGGTAAGATAAATGGAAGTGTTAAAATTATCGGATGAGTAAACTTACATCAGTAGCTACTAAACTGTCAAGGTTGGCTCGAAAAGATTTCAAATGTCAATGGAGGAACCCGCCTCTCTCCTAGATGCCCAATGGTACACGTGTGGCATGTCTTCATTGTAGCCCATGTTCTGATGAGGTCGGAATGCTCGGAAGTGCTCATAAATCCACGCCTCCAAAAGAGTCATATAACCACCCATCTGCCTAACCCCAGACCGGCTAGCAAACCCCAACTGTCTATATAAAAATGCTAATGCAGCAGCACCCCAGGCATAAGTATGTATGGATCCCAAATCCATCAACAAGCCGAGGTAAACAACGGGAACCCTGCCGCCACTCTTGTCACTGAAGAGTGTACATCCCAACAGGAACAACAAATAAGCTCTTGCAGCGCACTGTATAGCCTCCTCGGGGTCTGAATCTGTCACACAGCAAACTGACTTCGCAACCATTCAAGCCTGACTGAATTGCCACCAGCAGAAGAAACCTCTTCATGTGCTGCACGTTCACTAATCCCCAAGCCATAAACGAGTAATGTAACTCCATGATGATCTGTCACATCTGGTATGCTGACTGATTTGCCTACAATGGGAAGGCCAAGAATAGTGCCAACATCATCCAGGGTCACAGGTCATCTCACCAACTGTCATGTGAAATGTGTTCGTCTCAGGTTGCCATCTCTCAACAAAACTGGAGATTAGAAGCTTGTTGACGAACCGATAAGTGCAACGAGCTAACTGTGACAGTCCAGACTGCTCAATAATGGCTTTGAATCTGGTGTTGTTCTCTACTAACCACCATGGCCATGCAAGGATCTTGGAAGAGTGATTATGACACTTTAGGGGCCCTCGTTCCTACAACACAAATGATATCTCATTACAAACTACCATACAACACAAAAAAAAAAAAAAAAAAAAAAACTCATATACAAATGAATTTCAGTTTTACTGAGGAATGTTTACCTCCCCGTGCCAAATAGCTGCAGCCACATGACTATTGAAACTCCGCAGTATTGACGGATCAGTCGGTCCACCTGGAAAAGCATGAGTAAGGTACTCTTCCTGGACAGGAGGAGAATCAGGTAAAGAGGTATCCTCCATAGCAATGTCAGGCATATCATAACCTTCAACTCGTCTTTGGCTTCGGCCCCCACTTTGACTGGCACTTGGAATATCATATTCTACCTCAACTGGATCACGACCTCGACCACGACCTTGACCTCGTCCTCGCCCACGCCCTCGTCCCCGTTCATGGTCTACATCCAATTGACGACGTCGTCTATTTGAAGCAGTAGGTGGGACACGTTGTTGATATTCAGAATCCATATTATCTGCAAAAAATACTAAGTGTGTGTGTAAATAAACAGAGTGTGTGTAAAATTAATGAGAGTGTTTTAAATTATAAGTGTGTGTGTAACGAGTGTGTGTGTAAAATTAATGAGAGTGTGTGTAAATAATAAGTGTTTTAAATTATAATGAGAGAGTGTGTGTAAAATTAATGAGAGTGTGTGTAATGAGTGTTATAATTAAGTGTTATAATTAAGTGTTTCATTAAGTGTTAGAAGGAAAAAAAAAAAAAATTGTGTTCGGAAGTTGTTGTCCGAAAATAACTATTCTGTTCGGAAGTTGTTGTCCGAAAAACTACCATTCGGAAGTTGTTGTCCGAAATTAACTAATATTCGGAAGTTGAAAACCGAACCAAGTAAATATTTTCGGAACTATATGCCGATAGAAGCAAAAATTCGGAACTAATGCCGAACAAAAACAAAAATTCGAATAACCAGTTCCGAATGAGGAACACACAATCACTTACATGGTGGACGGAAAATTTCGAAAATGGTAAAATTAACCCTACATTACAAATAAAATAGGAATGAGAAGATTCTAATCTGTGTAAACTAACCTAAAATGTGAAAATTTCAATGCTCTTCAATGCCCTTCAATGCCAATACTTCAATGACACAGATGGATGGATGAAGCTTTTGGGGAGGAACGGTGGAGAGTGTGAGAGATGGGTATGTGTGTGAGAGGGGTTCTCAGATGGGTGTGTGTGTGAGAGGGGTGACAGACGGGTGTGTGTGTGTGAGGGGTGTGTGTGTATGATTTACATTTGGGGGTATATGTGGAATGATAGGTGTGTGTAGTGAGTCAAATATATTAGGTTTATTTTTTTAGTGTGTGTATTGAGAAGGATTTGTATAGAGAGGAAAGGGTGTGTGTATATAGAAGCTCCCCCCATTAGGTCCACAAAGGAATATGATAACCTGATTAGTCCCATAAACATTTCTTGTTATTCCATAAGGTCCATTTTTCTAATTTAATATATTGACACGGACTATTTTGCCCCCATATATATATATGTACAGTATTAATACGTATTACGTGGCTGTGTCTTCGCTGATTCTTCGCTGATTCAGTTTGGCAGTTTTTTTTTTACGCTTTTCATCATCAATCCAATTCCGAGAGATACGTTTATGTTTTGCATGCTCGTTCCAAGGATTGGTTGTGTTAGGGTTTCATTCTTGCTGTTGTAGTCTATGTTTTGAAGTTTTCGAGTGAACACGACGAAGAGGAAGTTGTTCGGCTGTCACATTTTCCGGACTGTAAGTGGTTCAAATCATTTGTTTTCGACTTTCTGGACGATTGTAGGATTGCATGATTAAGGTTAGTTTCAATTTGGTTATGAATACATGTTCAGTATATGGTTTCATTCGTATGATGGATCAGATGCTCTGTTTTTCCATTGATATGATTTGGATGCTCTAGTTTTTCAATTATATGCATTTTACGTGTTCCTGTGGAGGGGAGTTCATTCATATTATGTGAAGAATGTGTAGTTCTCAATTTACTTGGATGTATGCGTAATGAGGCTCTCTGTGGATTATTTGATTATCAGTATATATATCAATGTGAATGTTCACATTTTGTTAATATTATGTGAAGGTAATTCAGAGCGTATGTGTCAATGTAAATGTTCACATCATGTTAATATTATGTAAAGATTGTTGATGTTGTCAATTTAATTTGATGTTTGCGTTGTTGGCATCTTGTTAATATCAATGTGAATGTTCACATCTTCGTATTGTGAATTATGGAATTAGCACTTGAACTGTACGCGTAGTCATTTTTTTTTTGCACAATGTGAATTTTCATGTCGATTTTGATTAAATGTGTAGTTCTCATTTTACTTTGATGTATGCATAATGAGGCTCTCTGTGGATGATTTCATTATCAGTATGTATATCAATGTGAATGTTCACATTTTGTTAATGTGGAATATGTGAAGAATGTGGATGTTCTCATTTTAAATTGATGTTTGCTGAATGAGGCGTTGTGTGTGTGATATAATTCAGAGTGTATGTGTCAATGTAAATGTTCACATCTTGTTAATATTATGTGAAGATTTGTTGATGTTCTCATTTTACTTTGATGTTTGCTTAATGTTGACATCTTGTTAATAACAATGTGAATATTCACATCTTCGTATTTTGAAGTATGGATTTAGCACTTGAACTGTACACGTGGTCATCTATTTTTTGCACAATGTGAAATTTCATATCGATTTTTATTACTGTTCGTTGTTGTGTTTTTGTGTTTTTACAGGAGATGGATACCTTTATGCTGTTGGTGTGTACATATGGTTGCAGTACAACTGTAATAAATGTTGCCCGCGCAATGTGTTATTCTCGTTTGGTGGAGTGTTTGTGTGAGAAATGGGTTGAGTTAGATGCTGGTTCTATTTCATTGTTCTGTAAACTACCTGGGATTAATAAGTGTGATTTGGACAATGAGGAAGAATTTCAGAACATGTTACTGCTTGCTAAATCAATGGGGGTACAACATGTAGAAGTTGTGGTTGAGTTGAAAAATGATATTGGTCAGTCAAGTAGTTTGGGATTGGTGCGTATGGGGGTTGAGGAAGAAGTTGATGCACTACGGAGATTTTGCCACCATAAGGAGAAGGTGTTGTTGTCAGCCCCTTGGGCCAATGGTATTACGCATGTGGGACAACGGTTTGTTGGAGGTGCACAAGAATTTCGTGATGTTTTGTGTAAGTATGCCATCCAATGTGGGTTTCAGTTTACATACATGAAGAACGAGACAACAAGAGTTACTGCTGTGTGCGCGATGCGGGAGGAGAGGGGCTGCTTGTGGGCTATAAAATGAGTTACTGCTGTGTCCTCTCTCTCTCTAACTCTCTCTAGCAAATGTTTTGTTGATATAAAATGATCTCAAGACTTACTTGAGTCTTACCATCTATATACATACATCCATAACTTTGGCTAATAGAACTTAAATTAGCTTAATCTAGGTTTTAGGCTAATTAAACTCAATTAATTACGAATCGTAATTTTACAAAATTTCACAGTAGGCTCTAAAAATCATGCTAAACACAGATATGAAGTCGGTTTTGGTTTCTAGCGCCTCTAAGGCTTTCAATTTTTAGTTCAAAGTTGTAATTGCAATAGATTTTCCTACAAGTAACAGATATAATTCAAAAATCACATAATCACATGCATAATTAAGCACAATACGGGTTGGGTTATCACAGGAAGGCTTTGAAAGAAAAAGTACAACTGTTATTGTGATGAAATATGAGATTAATCATTATGAAAAATCAAGATAATCTTTGTATTACCAAAGTAGATTTGTAAATTTAATATTGGTGCATTTTTCCAACAAGTAGTATAAACCATGAGACCCATTTCGATGATTCAAAATGGGTCAGATCATTTGAATAAGTTGTTTGGTGCAACTTAAATAAGTTGTTCATAACACTTCCTATCATTAAATTGTTTTGAAAGGTATCCATTTTTTTAGTTTGAAAGTTTGTGTTAGGTCATTTGATTCAACTTCTACTTATAGTTACAAATAACTTAAGTAAGTTTTAAAAAATTGATTATTTAAACATTGGGGAGATGGGCTTTTGGCTTCTTTTTTTATTTTTTATTTTAAGATATGCTTTTAACTTATAATAAGTTGCACCAAATATGGCCATAGTAATCAAAGATTGTGAATTATGTTCAATGAAGAATGGAAATAAATGCATATACAAGAACCACATATTGAGTGTAATAGTGATACATTTCGTCAAGATTGCAAGTAAACTGGGCTTGGCTCGACTTGCATATAATTGAGTTTGAGTCAAAGTTTTAGACTCATTTAATAAACAAGTTGAACTCAAGCTAGAGTAAGCTTAGCTCTTTTATTATTTATTTAAATAATATGATAAATGTATTATTTATATATTAAATAATGTAAACTGTGTTATATATACATATTGTAGTATAGAATAACATTTAACTAGTCAATCGAGCTTGATTATCGAATCGAATTATTTTTTTTATTATTGAGCTTCGATCCTAGCTTGAGTACTGCAAAACTCGACTTGGCTCAGTTGTTTCACATATTGTAGACACCCCATTTTGACCGGCCCTAAGACTTGGGCATTTTATTTTGACCACCCTCACCAAAAAAAAAAATCAAATTGACATTTTAATTCCAAACCTCACCCATTTTTGGCCATCATTAGTATTTTTGTGTATTAAATTAGGTGTGTGCATATTTTTTAAGTGTGTTTTATGATTGACAACTTTTTTTTAAAAATAAAAAAATAAAAAAATAATAAAACACAAAAAATAGAAAATAATAAAAAAAAAGAAGAGGAGTTGGTGGGTTTTTGGTGGAGGAATAAACCAAAAAAAGAGAAAAAAGAAAGACAAGTGGGTTCGGTGGAAAACAGGGAGTAGGTGAAAAAGAAGAAAAAAGAGGGGTGAGTAGTGGGGAATATTTTCAGGGGGTGTGGTTCTCTGATCTCTGGCTCCACAAATGATATAGACACAAGGGATACACATCAAAAGGAGGGGGCACTGATAAAAAGAAAAAAGGGGAAGACACCCACGCGCTAAAAGGGGCTCTCTCTCGGCTAGCAAGTGGGGGGGAGGAATAAAAAAAGAAAACAAGAGGAGAAATGTTTTAGATAGAGAGGGGGAGGAGACCCGGGGGACAACAGATGCACCCCTCTCTTTCTCACCTGGACACACGTATACAATCCCTCTTTCTCTCTCTGCTATATCAGACAGATACACACACGGGTTAGGGGGGAGCTCTGAAGCTTGCTCCATTATTCTTTCTCTCGGGCTCCCTCCCTCTCGGCAAGAGAGACAAACCCAGCACCACACCTCACCAAGCCACCATTAACACACACACTGCACACCACCAACCCAGCCACAGACATACACTCATCACCCATGCACCATCACCACACACAGAACATAGACCCAACACACACATACTGACTCACGGCACTCTTTCTCTAGAAGACACCACACGACCCACCTCTCTCCCCCTCACGGCAGACCCATGCACACACTCATCACCTACACACTCTAACACACATATATCACACATCTACACACAACACAGATACACGGCAGCAGGCCACAGAGGAGACACTATACACACAGACACGGGGGGATACACCTGCACACACACACATGGAGGAGGAGAGGAGGACCAACCACTCTCTCTCTCTCTTCACTCTCACCTCACGGCAGACCCACAGCACCAACCTATCACCCACAACCACCGTGGCCACCCTCATCACCATTGACACACACCCAGCACACCCACTCACTACCCACGGGCTTGCCCTCTCTCTCCTCTCTCTAAACTCCCTCACACCCACCTTCACTCGCACACAGCCACGGCCATAGACCAACCCAGCAGCACACACCCAACACTAACACAC
Source organism: Camellia japonica (assembly GCA_030407325.1). NCBI lineage: Eukaryota > Viridiplantae > Streptophyta > Magnoliopsida > Ericales > Theaceae > Camellia > Camellia japonica. Next base: position 6,294 of record JAPPVO010005413.1, on the reverse strand, counting down.
ACGGCACACTCACAGTACTCACCTTCATCTTCATACACACTGCACCCACCCATGCATGGCACATGCACACACACATTCACATACACACAAGGATCACATACACACGGGTAGAGAAGGAGGAGGAGACCATGGCTACACCAAACCCACACACCCATGCACACGGCACTTTCTCTCTCTAGACACCCATGCATGACAATACCCACGGCTCTCTCTCTCTCTCTCTCTCTCTCTCTCTCTAGAGACCCGGCACCACTACACAACCCAACTCTCTCTTCTCTCTCTACACTCTCAGGAAGTTTACACATCATCCAATAGTGATTTCCCTATAAGCCATGCTAGTCAGATTTCAAATCCGTTCCTTGGTTTGCCGCTCGAATCCAGAAAATGTGAATCATGCGATGTTGCAGAACCGGGACATGCGAAAAGGAGTGACATGTGCCAGTGATGAAGTTGTTTATTTTTTATTTTTATTTTGAGTGTTTTGTGAGATTTTATTTTATTTTATTATTCTCTCCTCTCTCTCATTTGGATTTGTAATGTTCAACGTGTTGTAATAATTCTCCCACCCCGCTTCTTTCTATCCCATTCTTTTATCGCTTTCCCTAACTGTGTGTATGTATATATCTGACATGCCATGCATATCCCTGCTTTACATCCATGATCCATGCATAAGATTTGGCTAATTTTGCATCTTTATGCTTCAATTGATTATCCCATGATTTTGTGTGCTATCGTATGTTTTGAGATGATTCACATGCCATATTCTAGAAGCCAAATCTTTAGTGCATCTCGTGAGTGAATTGCATTAGGGTTTTGTATATAAGATCATGCATATTTTACTAACCTTTGTTTTGTAGCTGTTCGAGGGACGTCGGTCAATCTGTGAGTTTTTATGCTTTAGCATCCCATTTGTGTGTGATTTTCTTATTATGTTTAGCATCCTACCATGTGGCTATTTGTTTAAGTGATAAACTGTTTGAATGCCTGTGGATGAAGGCTTGTTGTTTGAATTGGAATAATTCAATAAATGTACGTCTTAAGCCCACTTTGTCAAGTGGCAAATTCAAACCCTTTTCAAAACAAACATGAAGTTGAATTGTTCCAATTTGAGCAAACTAGTCTATACTTGTATGCTTCACATAGTAAATTCTAGGATTTACTAAAATAATCAGAACATAAACATATAAAGAAAATACAAGTCATATCATGGTTTAGTAGAGGCCGATCTTTTGATCGGGTGAGTGGGGGTGCTCATTATTGACCTTCCCCTCTCATACCTAAGGTTCCGAGCCAAGCATCCTTGGTTACGACGAACAGTGGCCTTTGGCACCGAGTCATGGGTTTCCTAATTTCCCAAAATATTAGGTGGCGACTCTGAGATCTGATGACGCAGTCCATTTTTGACAAAATTGCAATAAAATGGATTTTCAATAAAAGTTGCCAAATCTGGACTCTCATCTATGTTTCACATTGCACTCGTGAAACTTGAGATCAAAGAGATCTCGGGAGTCCGAACTGTTTAACGCGCGCGGGTACCCCCCGGGCATGTTACACATATGTTTTTAATGAACCAACCATTTAAGATACATTTAAAAATGTCATGTTTAAACAAAAAGGCTTCAATTTGAATCTAGCTTCTTTCATGTCTATACGAGGACAAAAGATGCATGTTTAAAAATAAAAAAATAAAAATGGATTTACTTCGCTTCTATGTATCTGCCCCTGGTACAAATTTCACCAAGTTCTTCCTCTTAGCAAATAGTAATTTAGTATACTTGAGGCCGTAGTACAAATCACAGTGTTATATGTAGCACACAATGTGAAAGGGGAATGTTTACTTATTTTACAACAACTATACAACAATATAGACTTATACTGATTGTGTATTGAACCATGAAACCACAAGCATTTAAAAAATAGATAAAACCCACAATCCTTATAATGGATAAGGGCTTTCAAACTAATGACAGAGAAAGGAAAAAGAGGGGAAATTGTATCGAACCACTACAATCAAACCCATTCAGGACAAGTGCGGGTCAAGCAGCATAGGCAACTATTGGGGCAAGAAATTGTAATTTAGAAGATGAAGATATGAATGAAATGGTTCAACTTCCTGATGAAATTGCGACAGCTATGTGGAACAACCATAGGGTTCATCAATAGTACCACGTGTTACTTGTCATTTGTAATAGGATACTGCATCATTTGTTGTGTTGTAACTTATTTATGACATAAACTTTTATGTAATATTTGTGTGAATTATGTGTTAGATTGGGACATATGGATATGTAATGTTCATTACATTATGAACTGTTGTATTATTATATTGTATTGTATCCCATATAAGATGTTATACTTCTAAATTGTTGTAGGATAGTGTTAATGGAGCAACAACTGAGTCCTCATTGTTGTTGTGGCGTTGGACCAATATGAGTGTGGATGGCCCGCACTGCAGCTAAAAATGGTAGGTACTTCTATCATTAACCTAATGGCCTAAACGATAGGAGGGCATTCATTTGGGTTGATACTTATAAAGCAACTGTGCATCAAAGTACAAATTCGACACCAACAATTACAAGAAACTGGCTCTTGTATGCTTGTTGTGAGTGTAACATTCTGCTCTCATTAATTGTCATTTGCTTGTTACTCGTGCTACTTAGTTTTAAATTTTTAAAGACCTAGAAATTGACTACAATCAAAGTTGATGTTGACTATTAATGAACAAACTTGCATTTGTATTATATGTAATGGCTCTTCTTCACTTTTGAATTCTGAATATTATATGGAAGATTGTGTTGTACAACTAAGATGTGTACGCGTAATTATAAATTTTAGTTATGTATGTTTGGTTTATGAGTTTATTTTTATGTTATATATGATTTCTTTTAGGAATTATTTGATTAGGAACTTTGATTGTTTGGAAAATTGATTATACTAAGCTTCTTCTTCTTCTTTTTTTTTGAAAACGTGCTGGTATGAAAGTCATTTTATTTTGCAATGATAAAACTTAATATAAAAATGGTTTGAAGTTTTTAAAAATAGCTTTCTTAGTTTTTAATTGTACATAAGTAATTTTCATAATCTTTTAAATTTTTTTATTTTTTACTTTTTAGATTCACTTGATCTTATAAACGTAAAATTTTAAAAATTAGTATACAAATCTTTAAAAAAAAATTATGCAATACAACAAAATACGAAAATGTACTGGATTTTCATATTTTTTTTTAAAAAAAATTTGTTGTATTTAGTGAATTTTTGAGCTTCAACAATTTAAATAAAAAGTTTAAATTTTAAATATATAGAAAATTTTATATTAACTACAACAATTTATAAAGAAAATTTTGAAATATAAATTTATGAACTTCAACAACTTAAAAATTACTTTGTAAGTAGTTAAATTTTAATGCAAATGTATATCACAAAATTTCGTAATATTAACACAAAAATGTGTAACACTGTCAAAAATTGACACAACAAAAATGTCCAAAATTTTGTATTTGATGTTGCAAAAGTTTGTAACTTGGTTACGATATTTTTTTTATACCAATTTCTGATGAAATTACGTATTTTATGGTTGATGTTACGAAATTTTATGTAAAATCACACATTTAATGGTAGGGTATTCACCCATAAAAGGGTATGTACGGGAAAGAAATATACCTTCTCGTATAATCCTGTTGACCAAGTCTGCGCTCCTCCGTACGACGTCGCTTTGTCACCTGAAAATATAAACGTGAGCTAGCCGGCGGGTGTGTGCCGGAAACCTCTCCGATGCCTAAGTCAGTAAGCAAGACAAATAGGCAAAAGCTCTGTGTAATCAGGGAACAAAAGTTGCATTACCTCTCCAAAGGTGATATTGGTGAGCTTATATAGGTTTCGCGTGGCACAATCCTGGTAGGACTCTCACTCCTCCATTGGCAGAGTCCTTCTAGGATTACTCCTCCTTACGTAGAGTCCTTCTAGGATTCATACTCCTAGAAGATAATGCTTATCCTCTAACACCCTCCTCACTGCTTAAGCCAAGTGAGATGGCTTTGCTATGACCGAACTCCTTCACAACCGAAGTAACCCATAGTCCGGACTTTACCTTCACCTTTCTTACCTCGGTCCCCCATGCTATGACCGAGCTGTCCATAATAGAATTTTCACCTTTCTTACCTCGGTTTCCCATACCATGACCGAGCTAGACATAAGAAAGGTCAACCGAAATAGGCGTGACCAAGCCGGACTAACGAGCCCGAACCGGTGTCAGTATACCACCGACTTAGTATACAAGAACCGGTATGACTACGTCCGGTCCACTACCCTGGACCGAACTATTTTCGATACTTGCCATGACCGAGCTACGGATGCCCATTCGGCAACCTAACTACCCATACTTCTCCTTTCCTACCGGGTATCATCCTTGAGCTTATCTCGGCCCAACACCTAGCCCGGCCCAACTTATGAATATAAATTACCCTCTCAATTGCCCCTTAATTCCATCTGCGAAGCTTGATAGGGATTACTAATTGAACCACCGAGCTAGAGTTCTAGCCTCTCCAGCCGAACTAACAAACCAGTTAGCCATTCCAGCCGAGCTAACAACTTTCAAGTCCTTCCAACCGGACTAAAAACTATTTAACCTATTTACCGAGCTACACTTAGGCCGAGCTATGTACGTCCGGTCAAACGTCTCTTCAGTTGAGAAACTGAAACGCTTGTCCTTCCCATGACACGTGGCATGCTCTGGTTTGTCCTCCACAGCTGTACAGCCGCCCTCGTACTCCGCAATCATTAAACAGTTCCCGCCCTTTTGGCCCTTTTCATCAAAAGAACTTATTTTTGAATCACACCAAACCCTGTTCATCTCCTTGTCTCTCTGTTCTTCTGCTTTTCTAATTCCTTCCAATTTCTGAGCTCGTGTTCTCACTGTTGCTACCACTTTCTCCTCCAACTCTTCCTCTCTACCAGGTAAGCATATGAACTTCTTCTTGTTTTCCTTTGTTGTCTGTTTTATATGTTTTCGCAAAACACTCTCTTTGTTGCAAGTTTCATACTTTCTGGAAAAACTTGTCTATAAACTGCTAGAACTTCATAAGATAACCAATAGAATGCCATTTCGATCTTTATACATGCCCCAACCGAAGTAGAACACTGTTTGTGATGTATGTAAGGATATAGGAGAATTGAAACCGAACTAGTACTTGCGCACATCAAAGTAGTTTCAATAGGTCACTAATCGATCCATAATAGCCGAAACAAAACCCACCGAACTAGAAACCGTAGTACTTGACCGAGCTGAAACTCCAGGGGCCAAGCCAGCATTCAGAGTTCCCAAACCGAACTCAGAAAAGCTGCCCCTTGACATTCAGCCGGAATGACGAAACCAAATAGTAAAAACGAGCTAACCGAATGCCCTGTCAAACCGAGATAACATGATCCTTTGCAAACCGATGTGAAAACATAGCACCCTGTAGAGCCGAAATAAGTTTGGCCTTTTCTTGCTTTGTTTCTGTAGCACGGTCCTCGATCTGTGCTTAACAGCTTGTCTTTTCACTTTGCAGACTTAGGTTGCCCAGATACCTCCGTGCACTCAACCGAGCTACCGAGCACCCTCTTACACCGAGATAAATTATTTAACTTATACAATAAAATGGGGAAGTATAGATGTCTTGTAGAAACCCCAGGGGGCCTAGCCGAATTCAGGAAGGACTACCAAATCCCAGCCGATGTAAACCTGGTCCTAGCCGAACAAGGAGTAGACCCCTGGGATGAAGAAGGCTTCGTACCATTCACCCTCCAGTCAATAATCGAGACCGGACTCAGGTTCCCCGTTCAGCCCTTATATGCGAATTTCTTAGGCAGACTAGACTTTGCCCAACCCAACTATCCACCAACACATACCGAATAATAATGGGCATAGATGCTCTGAACCAACAAACCGGTCTGAACCTAGGTCTGGCCGAGATACTACATCAGTACTCAATAGGATCCAAAACCAAGGCTGGTGCTACTATTTGAGAGTGCGCCGAGGTAGAGAAAAGATAATAAAACATACACGGATAAGGACTTGAACGATGACGACTTCTTTTGGGTTTCTGGAAATTTCGAAGACTTCCAGGCCCGAATCCCAGGCCGAAGAATAAATTGGAAGAAAGGAGAGCCCGGTATTCATACTTCGGTTGCATTTCTTGATTTTGTTGATTTCGGTTCCCATTCTATAACCGAACTTACACTTGTTCTATTTCTTGCAGATTCAGCTTTCCTCCACTCCCAGTACGGCTACCCCAACTTAGGTGTTCTCCGTGCCTC
>JAPPVO010005412.1:0-20086 GCA_030407325.1 Camellia japonica | reverse complement strand
GCAATAACTTTGTAGATCTTTGTCTGTTGATGTGGCTTGTCCTTTACCTGCCATATGTCTGAATATCATTGGCTCTTCATGCCATGTTGGCTTCCAGCTGTTCTGGACTTCACCAGGTGGGTTATGTATTGGGCTCTAAGTGATGGGCTTGGGTTGTTCATAGTGGGCTATGGCCTTTATGGGCCTAACCATGTCAATAGTCCCCCATTCCCAAGTGCAGCTTTAGTCCAACGAAGGGAATAGTAGTGAAGAAGATGAGAGTTGTTAGAGATAGGCCGGAAGGAGGCCGACCGGTATGGGTGACCAAATGGAAAGATCGACCGTGAGGTGGGCCGACCGCGAAGGGTGGTCGAGTGGACGGACCGACCATGAGGTGGGCCGACCGCGAAAGGTGGCCGAGTGGAGAGATCGATCATGAGGTGGGCCGATCACGAAGGGTGGTCGAGTGGGCGGACCGTCCATGAGGTGGGCCGACCGCGAAAGGTGGCCGAGTGGAGGGGGCGAGCATAAGGTGGGCCGACCGCTAAGGGTGGCCGAGTGGAGGGACCGACCATGAGATGGGCCGACCGCAGAGGGTGAGGTGGGGGGGGCGCGGGGCTCAAGAGGCGGCGTGTCACGTGGTGATTTGAAGTGGAAAAGACGGGGTAAGAGGAGGAGGCAGTGGGTCATGGTCGTACATGTGGCATCATCTCGTGGGGGGGAGATTAGGCGTTGGATCAGAAATGAAACGATAGGTCATTATGGGTGTTGAAAAGACAGTTTTGGCGGATGTTTTGAAAAGTTTTCAAATTGGCGAAAATTAATTGTGATCCTTGGAATACGGGCAAGCCTTGGGCTTTTGGCATTATTCGATTTACTTACCTCTTTGCAAAAAATCAAAACATTCAAAGTGTTAACTCCTTTGTTGCTGACGATACACCTCTGCAACACTTCTTGAATTTTCTTACACCCACATCTGAAGTTATTCGTAGACACACCACAGAGATGGCCCAAGAGGAAGCTGGAAACGCCAGGGTTGATCCGTTGCGGGACGACGACGCGGTGGAGCTAGCGGAGCAGTACCGGACGGAGAGGCGAGTGGAGAGGGTAGGGGAGCCGGTGGTACAATCTCATTCTTCCACCATGATAGCGGCTCCGAAGCCAATCAGCCAGGCAGAACCAGATCACTGGCATACGAAGGCTGACAAATCGACAGTTACTGTCGTGGAATTGGAGGGTATACGTGAAAAATACCAGATTCCCGCCGAGATAGAGTTGTTGTTGCCGACGTCAACAGAGAGGCCATCCAATGCTTGGCCGGGGGAGTTTTCCCTTTATGAGGAGGCGTTGAAGGGGGGACTAAGGCTACCGCTCCCGCAAGTGGTGATAGATGTCCTAAACCGGCTGGAGGTAGCGCCGGGGCAATTAATGCCCAGCACGTGGAAGATTGTGCTGGCCTGTGCAAGCGCGCGGCCGAAGGCGACCGAAGGGGCGGCTATGACGGTGGACGAATTTTTTGCGTGTTATAAGGCCTCAGGGCAGCAAGAAACTTGGGTGATGCTGCAGGCGGGAGGGGTCTGGTGACGGGGCTGCTGTCAGCAATTAAGGGTTGGAGGCCGCGATGGTTCTACGTATCTGTGAATGGAGGGATTGGGGTGCGCACGGTGTGGAAGGTGCCCACCAAATTTGTAGAGCCAAAATTGGGGGCAGCAGCAGAAGAGAGAGTAAAGAAGGTGAAGGCATGGAGGGAGAATGAGGGAGTTAGATGAACTCGTTCAACCTTCAGCCTTGTTTGCTGCAGGGTTGGGTCCTCAACCGATCGGTGGAGACCTCGATCGGGCGGAGTTAGAGGCGAGGAGGAAGGCTCAAGAGGCGGAGGACAGGACCATCCTAGCCAAGGCCATGAAATTCAAGGAGGCGCGGGAAGATCGACCACCTAAACCGATCGCGCGGGAGAGGATCCGACTGCGCCCCAAATCGTTGGGGAAAAAGGACTTGAGTGACTTTGAGCCACGACCGCCCCCGACTGATCCTTTGAAGCAGAGGGCCCAGTAGGAGATGGGCGGTGTGGGGAAGAAAAAGAGAAGGGTGAGGAGGAGTGAGGAGGAGCGAGGAGGAGCCTGCCTTGAAGAGGAGGAGAGAGGTGATGGCGGAAGAGACCTCCATGGCCAAGGAGGCAGAGGAGGGGGGAGTGGGGGAGACCCCAGGAAGGGTGGTCACCCCAGAAGTGGTGGAGATTGCCTCAGAGGGTGTGGAGGTCGTGCCAGTGGTGGTGGAGATCGCCGCAGAGGTCGCGGGGGTCGCCTCCGAAATGCAAGCAGAAGGTGGGGCAACTGGCCTTGAGCCAAGGGGAGAGGAACAGCCCCAGGGAGGCCCTGTGCCCCAAGGAGGGGGGATTAGGCTGACGACCACCATCTACCACGCTCGCACAGTGGCTGGGTGGCTGGAAGGAGAAGAAGGCCCAACCAGGACAGGTGCCGATCGCCTTGTAGGGATCATGGATGACGCAGCCGTGCGCTGAGTAGCTAGGTTCAATGAGGCTGAGCTGCTAAGGGGGTTATGCTCTGCTCAAATGGAGGTAACCACTTTAGCAGGGGCTCTGTTGAGAAAGGCGGCGGCTGCAAAGGTCAAGGCAGACGAGGCCAAGGCTCGACTTGTAAACTTTAGAAGGGAGAGTGCAGAGTGAAAGAAGGCTGCGCGAAGCACGTGCGCCAGGGGTTGGCAGGAAGCTGAGAAAGCCAAAAAGATACAAGTGTTGTCCATCGTCCACCGCAATGTTGCCGACCGAGCCCATGCTGTGCTTCTCGCGGCCAAGTTGGAGCTTGAGGACGAGCGTTGCATGGTAATGTCGCTCGAGTTCCAACTAGCTGGCGAGCAGAAGAAGCTGGCAGACGCTCGACATGCTTGCATGGTCGCCACTGATCGGTTTGAAGAGGCTATGGCCAACAATGAAGATCTGCGCGCCCAGCAGATCAAGGAAAATGATGAAGCAGACGTGAAGATTGCTGGGCTGTGGAAGGAGCTGGAAGATGGGCGTGCCAAGGCAATGGAGGAGAGGGAGAGATTGCAGAAGGAGTTGGATGAAAAGAGGACCAAGGCAGCCTCTGAAAGGGCAACATACCCCGATCTCTGTATGGCAGCAGTAGAACAATTCAAGGGGTCTGCTGAATTTCAGATGGCAGTGGATGCCGCGGTCGCCGCCAACTTGGCGAGGGAGGTGGCTGGGGGGGCAGGCCCGTCAGGGACGACCGCTGGGGGCAAGACTGAAGCAGAAGTTATTGAGAGCTTCCAGCGGTTAGACTTCTATAAACATGAAATGGCTGAGTTCTGGGACAGTGGTTGGAAGATGTTCAAGCGTAAAGCTGAAGAGCTGTTTCCAAACTTAGACCTCAGTAGTGTAAAAATTGACGAAGACGATGTGGCCCAGACCCCCCTAGATGAGGGTATTGATGAAGAAGACCTTGTTTCCAGCGAGGAGGAATAATTGAAGTGAACAAAATTTGTACTTAGGGTTGTTTTTGTGTGTTTTTTTTTTTTTTTTGAAATGCTGTAATGAACTTATGTACAAGTTTGTGAATAAATAAAATTTCAATTGTGTTTTTATTCGATTGTTGTTGCTTGTGCATCTGAAATGAATGAGAATGGTAGCTTGTGTGTAAAGCTTGTGAATAAATCGTTGTGACAATCTCAATGTAAATTGAAGTTGAACTTGTATTAAAAACTTTGTGCAGAGGGAAGTTTAAAATGTAATAAAATTCCAAGTGTGTGTTTGCCACACTGCTAAAGTGGCTTGCAAATGCTGATAAATAAGAAAATAATTTGATTTGTAAAGGAAACATGTAAGAATGTCCAAGATGGGAAGTTTCAAATTATGCCCAAAAATGGAGTTGTAAATCATGTTGCAAGAGTGTTGGTAAATAAAAGATTAGCTCGGAATTTGACTAAGTAAGGAGTGATGTAAAAACATGGACCTGGAATTTTGACTAAGTGTGTCTACTAATGCCATAAGCGTGAAGTTTGCGTAAATGGCTTTGACCGAGCTCTGTATACGTGCTCAGTTGGGGTTAAGCTATGATTTGCTGACTTTGCAAATAATTCAGTAGCTTGAAGTCACTTAGTCTGGAGCCGACCGAGGTGTTTACGCTTGGGCTCTTCATGCTCAGTCTGGCTGAGGCTTCTTCTGCTCAGTCTGGCCAGGACTTTTATGCTCAGTTTGGCTGAGGCTTTGGTTACTCGGTCCGGCTGAGCTCCTCGTGCTCAGTCTGGCTGAGGTTTCGTCTGCTCGGTCTGGCCGAGGCTTTGGTGACTCGGTCTGGCCGAGCTCTTTGTGCTCAGTCTGGCTGAGGCTTCATCTGCTCAGACTGGCTGAGGCTTTTATGCTTAGTCTGGCTGAGGCTTTGGTGACTCGGTCTGGCCAAGCTCTTCGTGCTCAGTCTGGCTGAGGCTTTTTATGAGTGCTGCAATCAAAACGTCATGAAGACACCACACAGATAATTGAGATGCAAAGTTGTTGTCATGAAAAGTGTAGCCCATTTAAGCATAGGTTTACATCATGTGAGGGAAGAACAAGAACGTTCAGGTGTGTAAATTTTGCCAAAAAGAAAATACAATAGCTGATCAATACAAAAGTAGGAATTTATTGAAAATAACGCTTCAAGTGTTCGGCGTTCCACGGATGGGGGAGGTCTCGACCTTCCATGTCCTGAAGTCGGTAGGTGCCCGGACGAGGTCTGGCTTTAACAATGTAAGGTCCTTCCCATTTGGCTGCCAATTTGCCCTCAGCTGGATTTTTAGTGGCAAGAGTGGCTTCGCGCAAAACCAGGTCCCCCACATCGAACTCCCTTGATCGGACTTTGCGGTTGTAGTGTGTTCTCATTTTCTGCTAGTATGAGGCCAGTCTGACAGCAGTGGTTTCTCTAAGTTCTTCGATAAGGTCAAGGTCTACCCAACGGAGCTCTTCGGTTAGTTCTGGATTCGGATGTAAAACCCTTGGGGTAGGCAGACCGACTTCCACTGGGATGACCGCCTCAGCACCGTATATTAAGCGAAAGGGGGTCTCCCCAGTGGGAGTCCGAGCGGTAGTACGGTAAGCCTAGAGTACATTTGGCAATTCCTCAGCCCAGAGTCCCTTAGCAGCTTCTAGCTTAGTCTTGATGATCTTCAGAAGGGAACAGTTGGTAACCTCGACTTGGCCATTAGCTTGGGGATGACCTGGGGAGGAGAAACATGGTTGGATCTGGAGGTCTGCACAGACCTTCCTGTATTTGGCGTTGTCGAATTGTTTGCCGTTGTCGGAGACGATGGCTTAAGGGATGCCAAACCTGCATACGATCGATTGCCAGATGAATTTGGTTGTGTTCCGCTCGGTAATGGTGGCAAGGGTTCTGCCTCTACCCACTTGGTGAAGTAATCAATGGCGACAATTGCGAACTTGGTCTGGCCTCGGCCGGTGGGCAGTGGACCAACTAAGTCGATCCCCCATTTGGCGAACGGATAGGGACTGCAAAGTGTGATCAACTCTGTAGGAGGAGCATGGGGGATGTTGGCAAAACGTTGGCACTTATCACATTTGAGGACGAAGTCAGTCGCGTCTTGATTGAGAGTAGGCCAGAAATAACCAGTACGAAATATTTTGTGGGCTAGGGACCTGCCGCCGAATGATTGCCACAAACACCCTCATAGATTTCCTGCATCACATAGGTTGCTTGAGCCGGGTTAAGGCATCGCAGATACGGGCGTGAAAAACCACGTTTATACAAGACGACACTGACAAGAGTGTAATTGGACGACCGGGCCCTAACTTTGGCGGCCTGGTGTTTGTCATCCAGCAGTTCCTCTGCTGTCAAAAATAAAAAGATGTCGGACGCCCAAGGGATGGGTTCATTCTGGAGGAACTGGACTTCTTGCTGGTTGGGAGAAATGGCAGGGTGGGCTAGGTACTCGAGGCGGACACCATGGCTGAGGTCAGACTGGTCTGCAGAAGCCAACTGAGCCATCTCATCTGCTTTAGAGTTTTCCGCCCGAGGGATGTGCTTGATGTGGAAGGTATTGAAGAGGCGAACAAGGGGAAGTGCAATATCCCTGTAAGCCCACATTGTGTCCTCCTTAGCATCAAATTCCCCTATGATTTGTCCGACAATGAGCTGGGAGTCGCTGAAAACCTGGATATGGCTGACACCAATGTCTCTTGCTAGGCAGAGACCTACTATCAATGCCTCATATTCAGCTTCATTGTTACTGGCATCAAGCAGGAAAGAGAGAGCACATTTGAAATAACCACCCTTAGGGGCGGTGAGGATGAGACCAGCCCCGCTACCTTCCCTGCGGGATGATCCATCGACGTTGAGAGTCTAAGAATGAGGGTCTTCTGGCTCGGTAAGGGTTGGTGGGGACAAAGGGGCTATGGTGGTGGTGGATTAGTGAATTCCAGGATAAAATTTGTGGCGGCCTGTCCCTTTTTTGCTGTTCGAGGCCGGTAGGAGATGTCAAACTGGCTGAGTTCCACTGACCATTGCATGAGTCTGCCGGAAAGCTCTGGTTGCTACATTACCTTCTTCAAGGGTTGGTCGGTGAGGACCACTATAGAATGGGCTTGGAAGTAAGGACGGAGTCCTCTGGAGGCGGTGACCAAGGCTAAGGACAATTTTTCTAACAGTGGATAATTCTGCTTCGCTCTCCTGAAAGCCCGACTGATGTAGCAGACCGGCCGTTGGACAGAGCCGTCTTCCCTGATAAGAGCCGCACTGACTGCGGTGCTTGACACGGCTAAATAAAGGAAGAGGGGCTCTCCCGTGATTACCTGTGAAAGGAGGGGGGGTTGGCCATGCACTGCTTCAACTGCTGAAAGGCCTCTTCGGATTCAGTTGTCCATTCAAAAGTTTGCCGAAGAACTTTGAAGAAGGGTAGGCACTTATCCGTTGCTCGGGAAATAAAGCGGTTGAGGGCGACAACTCGGCCAGTGAGTCTCTGAACCTCCTTAACCGTTCTCGGTGACTGCATCTCAATCAAGGCCTTGATCTTTTTAGGGTTAGCTTCAATGCCCCACTAATTGACCATGAAACCCAAAAACTTCCCAGACCCTATGCCGAAGGCGCACTTCTCCGGGTTGAGCTTCATTTGGTACTTGCGTAGGGTGGTGAAGGTCTCTCGCAGGTCGGTCAGATGATCAGCAGAGAGTTTGCTCTTGAGTAGCATGTCGTCGACATATACTTCCATATTCCGACCTGTCTGATGATAGAAAACAGCATTGACCAACCGTTGATAGGTGGCCCCAGCGTTTTTCAGTCCAAATGGCATTACACGGTAATGGTAGGTACCTCGGTTGGTAATGAAGGAAGTGTGTTCCCGGTCAGATGGGTACATGAGGATTTGGTTGTACCCAGAGAAGGCATCTATGAAGCTGAGCATTTGATGGCCAGCTGTGGCATCAACCAACAGATCTATGCGGGGGAGAGGATAGCTGTCTTTGGGGCAAGCTCGGTTGAGATCGGAGTAGTCGACACAGAGTCGTCATTTGCCATTGTTCTTGCGGACTAGGACAACGTTGGACAACCATCTAGGGTAGTCCACATTTTTGATGAATTGGGCCTCAAGGAGCTTGTCAACCTCTGCGGCAATAAGAGTATTGCGCTCAGGATGAAAGATGCGCTGCTTCTGGCGATAAGGTCGGAAATGAGGTTCAATGCTGAGGCGGTGGGTTATGAAGGAGGGTCGCTACTCGGCATGTCTGAATGGGTCCGGGTAAATACATCATTATGCTCGGTCAGAAGGGCAGTAAGGTCAGCCTTTGCTTGGGGGGATAGTTGGCTACCGATTTTGGCAGTTTTCCTCGGGTTGGTGGGGTCGACAGGAACCTCAACGAGCTCTTCCACAGGTTCCTCTCAGACCAGCTCCTCCTCATCCCAGACATTAAGACCTTCAATGATCATAGCCTCCTTCAGCTTGACTTCTTTGAGTGAGGCGACATAGCATTCCCTGACTACGGTCTGCTCTGCCCTGATTGTTCCGACCCCTAGATCGGTAGGGAACTTAATGGCAATGTGGTAAGTTGATGTGATGGCTTGAAAAGCATTTAGGGTGGTGCGGCCAAGGATGATGTTGTAGGCGGAGGGGCAGTCGATAACAAGGAAGGTGAGCAACTTGGTGGTCTGCCGTGGCTACTCGTCGATTGTGATGGGAAGATCGATGGAGCCGATAGAGGTCACCCGGTCACCAGTGAAACTGACCAAAGGGGTTTGGAGAGGGGACAGAGTTTCCTCCCCAATCTTAAGCTGGCGAAAGCAGTTGAGGAAGATGATGTCTGAAGAACTTCCGTTGTCGATAAGGACTCGTCTGACCTTGTAGTTGGAGAGGAGGGCAGAAATGACAAGAGGGTCATCATGAGGGTAACGGATGCTTGTGCAGTCGGCATTCGTGAAGGTGATAGGCTCGGTCCACTGCTTAGGCTGTTTGGAGGGTCGGTCCACCGTGGCAACCGCCTTGTCTGAGTCCTGCCTTATTTTTCAGAGTTCTGCCCTTTGAGCCGAGTGGGATGGTCCACCGCAAGCAAGTCCTCCTGAAATAACTCTGATTTCACCAACAGGTGGGGTGGAATACCTTGTGGCCAAGGTTGTTGTGGAGGGCGATCATGGCCTTGGTTAGGTTGTGTTGGCTGCCGATGAGGGGTGCGTCGGCGATTATTTCGGAGGGGCTCAGTCTTTTTCCTCTGCCGAGGGCAGGTGTCCGTGAACCGGCTGAGACGTCCCTGACGTATTAAGGTCTCGACCTGATCTTTGAGGTTGACACACTCATCGGTATTATGGCCATGGTCCTGGTGAAAACGGCAATACTTGGACCGATCTTTGCGATTGGAAGGGGTTCGTGAAGGCTGGGGCCATATAAGGGGGTAGTCTTGCTGGATCTGGTTGAGAACTTGTTCCATGGGGGAATTAAAGGGCGTGTACCACTTGAATGGGCTAGGCGGCCGGACTGGTGCCGACCGGTCAGCTCGGGGGGGTCGGTCAGTATAGTGCGGTGTTTGGCTATTATACTGGGTGTTCCTGGGTTCGGAGTCCTTTCTTTTTTCTCTGGGGATCGGGTTTTTGGTTATTGGATCTTGCCGGGCGGCGAGGGAATCTTCAGCATTCATGTATTTTTGGGCTTTGGAGAGTAGGGCTGCCATGGAGGTTGGGGGGTTTTTGGAGAGGGAGAAGAGGAAGTCGGACGACCGCAGACCGGCCATGAAAGCCATGAGGATGACCTTGTCATCGTTTTCCGCTACTTGCAGGGCTTCGGAGTTGAAGCGGGTAACGAAACTACGGAGCGACTCCCCCTCGGTCTGAGGAATGTTGAGGAGTGTTGAAAAGTGGAGACGGAGTCTACTGGTAACTGGCCAAACCACAGTCGAGCTGACCCCTTCAGTGTCACGGGGAAAGCTCGACACATGATCTCGTCGGGAAATGCATGGAGGATCATGAGGGTTCTGTAGGTCTCCAGATGGTCGACTGGGTCCGTCGTACCGTCGAAAGAGTCGATGGTGGGCATCTTGAACTTGGGGGGCAGGGGTTTGTCCCGGATAGAGGCAACAAATGGAGAGTTTGCTGTGGTAGAGGGTTTATGCTGGATATTCTGCATGACCCCTTGGAGTTGGAGCTTCATGGCTCAGAGTTTAGCGTCCCAGAGAGGGATGTTGTCGCCACCGGAGGAGAGCGGGGGCTGGACGCTACTGGCCTCCCCTTCAGGGGTTGGTGCCAAGACTGATGGATGCGGGGGTCGGAGGGGTAGATTTATATTTGGGGGAGGAGGAGGTTGCAAGCCTTCCAAGTTTGGTGGATAGGGCTGCTGGATAGTATGGCTCGGGGCTCGTTCTTTGTTGGGTGGAATATCTGGAGGTGGCGGAGGGGGCATAGGAAGGTCCCTTTGGAGGAGAGCATTGATCAAGGCTTGGTTTTGCTCGGCCATGCGCTTAATGCTATTGGTGAGCTCGATGAAGTACTGTGGCGGGTTGTGTGGGTTGGGGGGGTCGGCTCGGTGGTCGGCAGCATTATGGTGAGAAGCCATGGATCTAGTTGTGACTATACACTTTGATGGGTGGTATTGGGACAGGGTCTCCGGCGGCAATGAGCACAACTGGCGCGCAGAGTCAAACTTTCCCACAGACGGTGCCAATTGATAATACAATTTGTCCTAGTGAATGGGTCGGACTGATCCAAGCTCTTCAGGCCCACGTCCACGTGATCAAGGCCACCTAAAAACCTACACACAAGTTCAAGATGGGGAACTGGGAGTCCCCCACTGCGAACCCTCTGACGAGCAAGTTAGAAAGAGAAGTAGAGTGTAGAGAGAGATTGGGGATAGAAAGCTTAACCTTTTTTTCGTCTTAGACTTCTGCTTATATCTTCTAGTAATCATTTCGTTATCCCTTTCGACCTGTCACCTTGGCCGAAAGTCTATGTTCTAGCTCACCTTGTTCATGGTGAAGCTGTTCTGTCTCGATGGAGAGGTGTTGTCGTAATAAATGCTGTGAGGGGCTACATTAATGGCGATGTGCGGTGGCAATAACTTTGCAGATCTTTGTCTGTTGATGTGGCTTGTCCTTTACCTGCCATATGTCTGAATATCATTGGCTCTTCATGCCATGTTGGCTTCCAGCTGTTCTGGACTTCACCAGGTGGGTTATGTATTGGGCTCTAAGTGATGGCCTTGGGTTGTTCATAGTGGGCTATGGCCTTTATAGGTCTAACCACGTCAATAATTATTTATGGTCAAATTCTAAATTTTCTTATAAATATTTCAAAAAATTCCTTCGCTAACAAATTTAATAAATAAATAACTGGTTAGGGCTCAACTTCGTCTCCACGCTCCTTCACGAAATATTCACATTGTTAATATGAATATTATTATTAGAAATATTTTGGTAACTGTGTTACTTATAGGACTTATTGGAATATAAGAAAATAAAAAGTTTGCTATTAACACCTACTTTTATTCTTTGGACCCTCAATTCTTTGAACACCCACTCTAAACACTAAATTTTAATAATATTTCTTTTAACACCACACTTAATACCAAATTTGTCCCTATTTATAATATCATCACCCAAGTTATGCACACCCACCTCATTTGCACACCCTCTCCATCAGTCAACGACGTACGACAGTCCCTCTCCTTCAATAAACTGAAAAATGACAGTCTCTCTTTCTCGTTGATTTATTCAAAACCCTAAACCCATTAATAGTGAGAACACCAATGCATCTCGTCTGAAATTGAACGACGATTGTTCAATTTTATACCATTGCATTTCTTCTTCAAATTCATATGGAACTGAGAAACAGAGTCGTTGGAAATCTATCGTCCAACATATCAGGAGAAAAGTTCTCAATTGAATGACAACTAGGAGAAAAAGCCTACAAATGAGAACCGTTTGACATACTAGTGTTGAACAAAACATTACTGTTTGAAGCTCATTTTCCGAACTAATATTTTTCAATGAAAAAAAATCTATTTTTGTTGGTTTTACCCAACGAAAAAATAATTCAAATTAAAAATTTATTTTGTTATAGAGATCAAAATTCTACTTTTTTTAATAATTACCTCAATTTTTTAATACTATAATCGAAGTTTAAAAATTATATTAACCGACCCAACGACTAATTTAAAAAAAAATAAAATAATTTGAAACGAACTGCGAAACAAACCCTTCTCAATCTGAACATCATCACCGTTGATCACCCATTAGCCACAAAAGTCTAATGATATCTTTTCATATGTTGCTAAGAAAAACCCAACGCACAAGTAGGAATTCCTGCACGTTTTATTTTGATATTTTGATAATTCGATATTTTGTTTCTTGGATCGATTCATTGGGGGATAAAATCTCCTTGCCGTGCACATGTTCAAACATCAAGGAGTTGTATCTTCACTATCCATCAAGGTTGATAATAATTTGGCCAGTGAGATTTCGTTTGTTTAGGTAAAAAATATATTTTTTAAAAATATTTTAGCATTGGTATAATAAAAAATGAAAGTTAACGAAAAATATTTTTCAAAATCAATGAAAAACACGTCTATTTAGGAAAAAAAATATTTTTCACTTTTAAAAGGCAAAAAACTTTTTCCAAACTACAATTTTATCATTGTTACAACACCACCACCACTATTCTCACCTCCACCACCACCACACCACCATCGGAAAATGCTATAGGCTCAAATTTTCTACCAAATAAATGAATAAATGTCTCACAGGGGTCCACAACCATCACCACAGCCATTGTCACCATCACCATCATTGTCTCCCAACCACCATGCCACCACCTATACCTTTACCTTTGTTCTACCACCATCGTCACCAAATATAGAAAATATTTTCTCCATTAAACATTGTCTATAAAAAGGTTTCTGTAAAAAAATATTTTTCATTAGAAAATATTTTTTGTCCAAACAAACGGAGTGTGAGTAAAATTCTTAGGTTGTGTTGGAAAAGGTAAAAAGAAAAGAGATGTGAAATGCAAATGGAATATAACTACATTTCACTTACATTTCATATATGTTTTCGCTTTTCCTTTTCAAATCTCTTTCCAAATCCGTGAATCAAATACAACTTTAAAATTCTTATCGTGTATTTTATTAGTCTTAGTATCAGATTAAGATTGTTTGAGACCTTATTTGGGATTAACGTTATTCAAATACAAAATTCATACATAATGATGTGTCTCATTATGAACCATTCACTTCAAAACAAAATATCATTGAGTATATATTTATAGTAATAGTATTGTGTAGTTCTAATTCTTGAGCTTTAGGAGAGCTCTAATTGTGTAGGTCCCACTATGATGTGATGTTTAAGCTTGCTTTTTTGATTTTTTTTTTTTTTTTTGACCTTGCCACTATATATAGAGCTCCATTTAGACCTCTATACCTAGAGCTCTCAATCACTACTATTTTGATAATTCAATATTTTGTTTATTGGATCGATTCATTGGGAGATAAAATCTCCTTGCAGTCCACATGTTCAAACATCAACAAGTTGTGTCATCACTATCCATAATAATTTGGATAGTGAAATTTTTTTTGTTTAGACAGAAAATATTTTTAATTTTTTTTTTTTTTTTTATAGTTTTTAGTGTTTGGTATAATAAAAAACAAAAGTTAATGAAAAATGTTTTTCATGGTCAATGAAAAACACGTCTATTTAGACAAAAAAATATTTTTCACTTTTAAAAGGCAAAAAACATTTTTCAAACTAAAATTTTACCAATGTCACAACACCACCACTACCATTCTCACCTCCACCACCACACCACCATCGGAAAATACTATAGGCCCCAAATTTTCTACCAAATACATGACCAAATGTCTCACATGGGTGTGGGGTCCACAAAATTGCGGACCCCACACCCATATGAGACATTTGGTCATTTATTTGGTAAAAAATTTGGTATCCCTAACATTATCCCACCACCTTCACCACGGCCATTGCCACCATCATTGTCACCATCACCATTGTCGTCGCCCCACCACCATCTTCGTTCTATCACCATCATCACCAAATATAGAAAAACTATTTTCTCCGTTAAAAATTGTCTAGAAAAAGGTTTTAGTAGAAAATATTTTTCATTAAAAAATATTTTTGTCTAAACAAATGGAGTGTGAGTAAAATTCTTAGGTTGTGTTTGAAAAGGGAAAAAGAAAAGAGATGTGAAATATAACTATATTTCACCTACATTTCATATATCTTTTCTCTTTTCCTTTTCAAATCTCTCTCCAAATTCATGAATCAAATATAGTCTTAGAAATTCTTATCTTGTATTGTATTAGTCTTAGTATCAAATTAAGATTGTTTGAGACCTAATTTGTAATTAATGTTATTCATATAAAAAATTCATACATAATGATGTGTCTCATTATGAACCATTCACTTCAAAACAAAATATCATTGAATATGTATTTATTTATAGTAATAGTATTGTCACATCATTCTTATACAATTTTATTGTATTAATTTTATGTATGTATAGAATTTTTCTAGATTAAATATTAAAATAAAAATTCTATAAATATTTTTGAAATGAATCTCAATCAAATTTGAAACAGGTCTCAATCACATATTATTTTTAGCAAATAAACCTTTAAGTACATAACATTCTTGTTGTTACCCAGGTAGGCAACCCAAGAGGGGGAATGAATTGGGTTATTAAAAAAAATATGGACAAAAAATTGGTTGTAATAAATTAAGTAAGTAAATACAGCAGGCAATCAATAGAATCAAAAAATAAAGGAGAAATGAAGAAGAGCTCAAACACAAGGATTTATAATGGTTCGGCTTACTGGCCTACGTCCACTCCTCAAGGTACCTCTTTGAGAATTCCTTCACTATGAATTGAATCAACACACAACCAAGCTTCTCCTAGCTTGTAGATTTTTACGAAGGACTTACTCTTATTTGTTGAGGACCTCTCAACTAAATGCGTCACTTTACAAGTGTTTCACTTATAAAATAAGGAATAAGAACAAGAGGTACAACTGTCCTCTTTTACAAGGTTCCTCTCTCAAAAGATAGATATAAAAGTGTAAGAGCAGAGAGGGTTTTGAGATACACTCAGATATGAAAGTGAAAGTACAATAGAATATCAGAGATTAAGAATGATACTTGAATGCTTAGAATATTACAGTGGTGTTTTCTAATTCTTCAGATCTAGAGAAGTTCTCCCTTTATAGCCTTTAATGTTCTATCCATTGGAGAAGAAGCACAAGTGGGTCTTCTAGCCGTTGGAGCTAGGCATAAGAGAAGACTTTTGGTTGTTGGAGCAAAGCATGGGTGTGTACAGGCTGTCATCTAGCTATTGGATGTAGAGCCTCCTAAAAAGATGTGATGCCCATACTTGAGATTCAAATCTTGGGGGGTGGAGATAATGTTGTCTCCATGCTTTTTGCTTTTCCATGTTTTAGGAATGGTGTGGGTGTAAGATTCTTCCTCCACTAAGTCAAAAGTTGTTGCCCCAAAATCCCTTTTGATTTGGATAAGATTTGTCTCTTGATGATGTCACAAAATCCCACTTATAGATCTAGAATGGCGGCTATGGTTTTTGTAACCCAAACATAAGGGTGTCGATCCCTGCAGATTGGGTGTCGACCCTTTGCTCTTGGAAGTGCTTAAACTTTGCTTGCTGCCTTTTGGTGTCGATCTTTTTCTTGTCCTGGTGTCAACCCTTAGCATTTTGAAATTTGGTGTCGACCCTTGTAAGGCTTAGTGTCAACCCTTGGTTGCTGCAACACTTAAACATTGTATATTGAAATCTGGTGTCAACTCAGTGTCAACCCTTGCTGTCTTGGTGTTGACCCTTTGACTTGTTTAAGCTCATTTTGGCCTCCAAAAACATTGTTAACATAGAGAGAATGTAGATTATAAAGATTTAATCAAACAACAACGTTTTCAATTATAATCAATTCCTCAAAATAAATCAAAACATAATCACAACAAAATCATCAAAATCATGTTATTCATTCTATGACTAACAATCTCTTCCATTTTAATGATGGCACACCATGATGTTTTGATTTGTTTAGGATGATGAACAGCTCCCCCTCAAGGCATGCTCCCCCTGAATATTTGCTTCTTCTAGATAAACAAACATGTTAGCACAGAAGCAATATATATCAATAAGCATAGCATGATGATTAAGATACCAAATAATAGACTTAGGAGATTTTTCTTTTAACAGTTTAAGCACATCATTTCTCTCCCAATCTATATCATAATAAAGCAACATAATGTCTTCCCTTGTGAAATTATTCCATACTCTCGATCCAAAACATCACTATTTCTCTCCTTGTGACATTATCAAAAATACATAAATGATGGATTTCACAATATAGTATGAGGTGCTGATAAATGCCATGGGTGCATAAAAAGAAGGATTGCAAAAGCACTGATTGACATGATTTCATAAAGGTGTGGTATTTGCTTTGAAAAACTACAAATCAAGTCATAGAGAAATATGCAAGTTTAGCCAAAAGAGATATAGAAAGAATATAGGGCAAGAGTTTTGAAGTGATAAGTTCATCCATTATGAGAAATTTATGCTATCTCAAGTAAACAATCTATGTTCAAGCAAGAGTTACCATAATGTTAGAAAAAAAATTGTGAAGCATTTTGAGCATGAGCCAACTCTCAATTTCTAGCAAGAACAATAGATTTTATGCATAATGTTTGTATACCTCAAGAGAAAATGTCATGATATATATATATATATATATATATATATATATGAGGTACTTTGAAGCAATTGACAATGAGAGTCCAAATTAGTACCAATTCAAGACTTATAAGAGATAAAAAATAATAATAATAAAATAAAATTAAAAAAAAAAAAACATAACTGTGCATAGTCCAAGAAGTTGTCAATTAAGAGTAGAAAAAAGATTTTGTAAGCTTAAACATGTAAGAATTAATATGACAATATAAGCATCATTCAAGTAACGCAATAAGCTTTGGAGATGAGGTTTGAAGATCCATGTGCAATATTAGAATAGTGAAACAATTAAGCATGATACCAAAAGATAGAGACACCAAAACAATTAACTCTTTTCTCCCTTGGTGGCATTATCAACAAAGTCAAGAACAAGGAGGGAGTTTGGCACAATACAACAATATAGGATGACGAAAAATGGTAAGTCTCATTATCGTTAAATCATCCACACAAATAGTAGCATACAATGATCATGCAATTCAAGCTCATACTATTTGTTCATAATGGGCAAAAAATTAACAACATATGAAGGTGCAAGTCTATAAGTTTGATACCACAAACAGATGCAAACTAAGGGGTTTTGAAAAAATCAGTCAAGTTTAAATTCTTTCCCTAATTTCATTTGACAAAAGCAATAGGAGATATGATATAAAAAGCTCAAAACTGAAATGTTTCTCCTTAAGGATGCCAACATACAATCTAGAAGATTTAACAATCATAGCACAAACATTATGTAGAAAACCAATTGCAGCTCATAATATCTTAAACTCATTATGATCTCATGGAGCTAAGGTAATTCCACAAATTAAAGCATGTCCAAAGTATAACAATTCATATGCCAAGAAAATCATGAAAACAATATATAACACACATTTTAAGCATAAGGCATGATTTTAGGCAAGAGCATCAACAAAGAATATTCATTACAAATCATATGATGCAAAAACAAATTCATAGATACTCAATCCCTTTTCATATCAAAGTAATAATAGTGTTAGTTCAAAGGATATGAGAGAATATAGGAATTTACCTCAAAAGCTTGAGAGTGTATAGGAGGCATACCTTTGGTTCAAGAGTTGGAAACTTTTCAATCTTCAATTGCCTCAAAAGGGGTTTAACAAGAAAGTTAGCAAAAAGATTTCTCCTCCTAAGTTGGTGTTTTCCATTTCTATTGTGATCTTGTAGAGATATAACAATTATGACAACAATCACATTTATACAAGTTTTTTTTTTGAACGGCAAAGCAAAAAGTCTTTATTGAGGAAACATACGAAGTATGACAAAATACATCAATAAAGAGGAGCTTGGAGCTAACACAAGCTCCAAGCTCCAGTTGGTGAGAAGCCAACAAGAACGAAAAAGCGAAAGAAACAGAGCAAAGAAAGTGAGAAAAACAAAAGAAACAAAGCATCTAGAAAAACAGACCCAAGACAGAACATTACTGTCATGCCAAGAACACTAGCAATCAGAAAACTCCTAGAAGAGTGCAGACCTTCTCAATTTCCAGCAGACAAAGCACTACTGACATGAACCACTACTGCCATGAACCAGAGCACATACAGTGCGAAAACCACAACTGCCATGAACCACTATACTTCCATGAACCAGTGCCTTAACCTCAACAGATCAGATTCGCATGCCATGAACATAATCAACCAAAGCATCTGATGAACGAAGGCAAAGCCTTACACCAAGAAACATTGAAGAGAAGGCATTGATGGAGAACTGAAAATCTTTAGTAGAGGACTTTAACCAGATCATAACCCTAATGATAATGAGTTCCTGCAACACTTGAGTGTTTAGTTGGAGGCTTGAGAGAGGAACTCATTTCTAATCTTCCAGATAGACCAGAGAGTGACCAATGGTATGGCACGCCAGATTCTCCTCTCATTTTTCTTGCAGATGTACCCTAGCCACCACTGCAGAGATCCTCAACAGAGGCAAAGACCACCCAAAGAATTCCCCACCATTGTAACAACCCAATCCAAGTCCTCCACACCATAGGGCAATGAATCAGAACATGTTGGATTGTTTCCTGCTTGTTTTACAAAGAGACATGAGGTATAAGCTGACCTATCCAACACACCAATCCGTTGCAAGAAAACAGATGTTTTAACCTTGTGTTTCCATGCGAGCCAACCAAAAAATTGCGCTTTGAGTGGTAGTAATTGAGCCAAACCAAACCACTTGAACTAACAGTGTTACCAAAGGCAAGGTTAGAATGTTTATAAAGAGTGGAAACAAGGGACTGACCAGGTTTTAATGCTGCCCAAACTGCACTGTCTTCTACACCCAGATTCAAAGAAGAGGTGCTACTAAGATGTCAAGAAGTCTGTGGAGCTCTTCCTTTTCCCATTCAAAGAGGGATCTCCTAAAGGTAAACAACCAGTTTGTAGCTGAGTTTGACACAAAATCTGAAGTAGTCCCTCTTGCTATTGGACAGTTGAAACAGTCGGGAAAACCATCTTTGAGGCAAAGAACCTACACCAGTGATCATACCAAAACTTGATTCTACAACCATTCCTAACTTTTAAATGAAGATTACTTACATAGAACATTAAGGGAGGGGGGAGTACCCATTGATGTTGGAGCAAACATCTTTGTCTGTGGCATTAGAGTCAATCCAACGTAGCTGATGCTAGCCTCTTCTGTAATCAGCTCCTCAAAGACTCTAATCGGATAGATTCTTCCTTTGCACTCTAGATTTAGGCTTGTATTGATTGGATCCATTACATACAGTAACTATCTTGAACCGGCCACAACGGAAGGATTTAGGGGTACTAACATCCCTATTTAGAAGAACCACCTCTTTCCAAAGTCTCCCTATCTTGCGGAAAGTATCTGAGTTCCATAGGTTGAGGGGCACTCCATAGCAATTGACCCAGAACACACCTCTCCTGTTGAAGATACATGCCTGATCTCCATTCTTTGATGTATTCACACCAGTCATGGAACTAAGACTTAATCAGAGTCATTTTGCTCTACCATATCTTCCTTGAGAGCTGAATGAGATGATGTGATCTCGCCCTCCTCCCTCTCTTACCAAAACATTCTTCATCCTCTTTTTTATGAGTTATTTCTCACCTGCATGAACAGAGTAAGGTGGTTTGAGCCTCATAATCATGCTTTTGTAAGCCACCCATTTCCTTGATTTCATCTACTTTAATAGTTATCGAAGGTTGATATCTGGGTTCAGCTCCTTTGTGACCTCTAGCAAATGACCTACCATCAGTGCGATTGTTGCCAATCTAGTTTTGGTGCATGCAGCATTGGCCTTCATGAATTCTAAATGTCTTGGTGTAGCAGTTTCTTCTACCTCTGCCTATCCACTCTTCTTTTACCATTATATTCTGCAACTTTAACTGATAAAGACTTATCATCAACCCATAAACCATTGGCCTTTTGTTCAGCTACATCAGCATAATAATAGAACAATCATAATGCACGAACCCAAATATGGTATTTGTTACTTTCCTCCTCTTTCTCTGTGAATGAAACACATCCTTCACCACAGCCTAAACTTGTTGAACAGATCATGAAGCTTTCTAGGTACAATGATTCAAGCAAGTTATCCACAAATAATTGTAAACAAAGATGCTCTTTGATTCTCAAAAACCCAAGTTATACAGCAATTGTCTACCTCTTTGTTAACCACTAGTATCCAGCCTCCCTCACTTCCTCCCATTTTCCATTGATCACACTTCAGCTTTAATACTTAAAACTTTGATCCAATCACATTTATACATACAACACAAATAATCTCTTATCACAAACTCAAAAGATGCCATGAACAATCAAGAGCTTAGGATGCATATTCAGAATTTTCAAAATGAGCAACGTTGTATAAAAGCATGAGAAATAGTTTTACGCTATTTGTTCTA
>JAPPVO010005411.1:0-10106 GCA_030407325.1 Camellia japonica | reverse complement strand
AAGTTCTGTTTCATGTTCGGTATCACAGCTCATTGGACCTTGTTTATTTTATATATTTGCTTCCTCAGCCCCTTATTATTTGTTAATCTCTTCAGAGGCCTTTGGTAATCTACGAATTACTGGCCGGTTACGGTGCCAAACCTACAGGGGCGGGTTTGGGTCGTGACACTGGTTTTCCCACAGACGGCGCCAATTGTACGAGCAAGAAATAATCTTCTCGTATAATCTTGTTGATCAAGTCTGCATTCCTCCAAACGTTGTCGCTTTACTCCCTGAAAATATAAACGTGAGCTAGCCGGTGGGTGTGTGCTGGATACCTCTCCGATGCCTAAGTCAGCAAAATAGACAAAAAGTTCTGTGTATTCGAGAATCAAAGTTGTGTTACCTCTCCATAGGTGGTGTTGTGAGCTTTTATAGGTTCCGCATGGCACAATCCTAGTATGACTCTTATTCCTCTATGTAGAGTCCTCCTAGAATCACACTCCTGAAAGATAATGCTTATCCTTCTACACCCCCTTATTGTTTAAACCAAGTGAGATGGTTTTACCTCGGTAGTATAACAAAACGACTGAGCTAACATTGCCATGCTAAATCAGCAGAAATGACCGAGCTCCAACTAGTTCGGTTCTTCCGTTCATTGCTTGTACCTCGGTTTGATCCTTTGAAACCGTACTAACCGCAGTAAGTACTGACCGCGCTAACCATAGCAAGGTCAACCTCAAAAAGCCATAACACCTCGGTCCAAAACACTGTGGCCGAGATAATTACCACTCCGACCGAGGTGGCTGAGCTAACTGCAAGGCTCCTTCTGGGCCAAGCTAATCTACAAGGCCCTTTTACTCAGTCTTTCTTACCGTGGCCCACAGAACGGCCCATTACCCAGCTCGGCCCAATTTATTGATAAATTACCCTCTCAAATGTGTTATTTTTTGTCTAATTTTTAACAAAAACTAGCTTTATGAATAAATTGAGAAAAACTTGAAACATAAAAAGTTAAAGTAAGAAAAATAAACCTCAAAAGTTAAAGTGAAAAATGAGTCAAATATAAAGGAGGCAAAATATAATTTATCCGTATATATATATATTGATATTGTGACAATATAATATGATGAATAAATATTAAATATAATGGTATTATCACACGGTGATATTAGAAACTAAGAGTTAAAAAATTGATATGATTTGTCCAAATATGCTGTCTGCAAGTTGGTGTGTTTTGATTTCAATCTTAGCCCTATTAAATATGACCAGCCCTCTTAAATAATCTCAATGAAATGAGATTAAATGCACGTAGAGAATGGTTGGTGTTCTTCTTATGAGACCTTGAGATGGTGTTAAATGTGAAATTTAAGTGCCCGATAAAAATAATTAGTTAATTAATTGAAAAAAAAAAAAAAACTTTGTGTCATTAGGGGAAATGATTTAATGGTCCCGATTACTACATTATTTATCATTGAATGTTATAATGAAATCTCATCATTATAAATATATAATGAAGATGATCATAATTAGTGGCGGAGCCACAGTGGATCCAGGGGTCCAGGGGTCACGTGCCCCTTAGGTTTTGGAATAAATTTTTTTTCTATTTTTTTTTTTTAGAAACATAAAGAAAATATTTAAATAAAAAAATTATAAAATATTATTTAGAGTGAAATATCAATGACATTTTTAAAATTATGAGAATAATAATGGTTGTTTTTTTATTGAAAATAAAGATATTACGACAAGTCATATTATTATTATCTATGAAAATTTCAATACAATGATGATGTCTATCATTATTGACATACAATTATAATTAATCTCAATGAAAATATAGAATTTATTGAATTGTTAGTTACATTTGACATTTGGGATTCATCCTCTATATTTTTCTTTACTATTGGTTGGTGATATATTAATAATGACGTGATATTACTATTATATTGAATTTTTACTAAATTTTGTATAAAAAATTACTTTATCATTGTATAATTTATTTAAAACTTATATCCATGATTTTTTTTTATATTGTCCATGATATACTAGTTACAAATAATATATATATATATATATATCTTTCTTGAAGTCAATCGTAACAATTTATGTGAAATATTTTTGTAAAAATTTTCAATATTATAATTAATAAATGTCCCATCTGATTTAATTTCTTACCTCCACCACTGATCATAATCCCCTTTAACAATAGAATTAAGTTTTATTAATTATCTCTTAAAAATCATTTTAAAAAGAATAATGTTATACAAACAAAAAATTCATACGTAATTTTTATATATAATGATATGGTTCATTATGGACCTTTCAATTTAAAATAAAATCTCATTTAAGATAAATTTATTTACAATAATAGTATCATTATATCATTCCCATAAATTTTTTTCATGTAAATTTTATATATAAATAAAATTTTTCATATAAAAACAATAGAGCCAACCATAGAAACTGACAGTAATGAATTTGGAACACTACATGATCTTGTCCCAAATCATTAAATAACTTCTCATCATTAAGATTTTCAATTTAGTGGTCTTGATAATACACATGCACTCAAGGCACATGTTAAAATTTTTCAAAAACTTATACATTTTCTTTTGTACAATTTTTTTAGTCACTTAACATGTGTTTTAAAGATGTACATTAACAAAATCATGTATAATGATTACATGCTACACATCTAATTATGCTTAAAAAAAATTTGAAGAATGGAACTGTAATAACCCAACCTCTTATATACTTTACATCTCTAATTACATGAGTAATTACATGTTTAATGTGAAATTCCATGTGGAGTTGTGCTTACATACACAAATTATTTAATTATGACATTCTATCTGTTGGTTATTGGAGAAAATCTGTTAAAATTAAGACATTTGAATTTGAAATTGAAAGCATTAGAGGCCGATAACCCAAAATTGACTTTTCATTTATGATTAGCATAATTTTTAGAAGATAATATCAAGTTTTGTAAAAATTTGATTCGTAATGAATTAATTGGACAAATTTAGGTTCAACACTTTTAAAACTTATACTAGATAGATATAAGAGTCTTGGATGACTTGGTATCAAAAACAAAAAAATATTTCCTGAGAGAGTGAGAGAGGGTGCTAGAGAAGAAGAGGAAAGAGAGGAGGCTCAATAAGAGTGAGGACTGAAGAAATTGAAAAGAGTTTTGAGACTAGAGTTCAAGGTATGTATAATTTAACTAGAATATCCTAACCTCTCTCTCTCTAATTGATTTGAGAAGGAAATCTTTACATTCATGTAAGCTAGGGTTTTCAACAAAAGTCTTGCTTATGGTAGTTGGTTGCTTTGAAGAATGATCTTTGTTTTCAACAAGAGTCTTGCTTATGGTAGTTGATTGCTTTGAAGAATGATCTTTGTGTTTTAGGTTGTTTTGAGCTATGTTGAGAAGGATTACCTCTTATCCTTTAGTTTTACATGTTTTGAGCTCACACATGCATCTTGATGTTATAAATATATATTTTGATAAACCAAGTATGGATGAAAACATAAAGATTTGGGATGTATATATGAATTTAAAAAGGGCTATGAGCTAGTTATGCTTGTGATTCATGTTTATTGTGATGATATATCATGATATTGAGCTAATTTTCCATATTTTACACCTTGCAATATGTTTGGTCAGTTGAATTTTTGTCTAAGTTTCGGATTGCCCAAAACAGGGTATACGACCACACGTGCGGGGCTCTTGGCCACATGTGCGGGAGACACAACCACACGTGCGGGGCTCACAGCCGCTGTGCGAAAAAATAGGGGAGAAGAATTCAACTACACTACAATAAAAGCACGTGCGGGCCGCACGTGCGGTGTACCTGCCCGCATGTGCGGTGAAGACTTCCGTACGTGCGGTTAAAAGCTGGAAAATTCTGTTACACTTCTTCGTTCTTTTCGACCCACAGAATGTGTTAATATGTCCATTCGATGTTCCTATAATGCATTTAATTAGATGGAACTTAGAGAATCGAACATTTGAGCAATAAGAGGAAACTAAGAAAAAGTGATGTACTTACGAGTTGTGTGCTATGTGTAGGACACGTACAGGAGGGGACCATCGTTCATTCGCATCACAGTGAGTGATAATAGTATAATGACATATGTCATTCACGTATCGTATTCATGTATGTTATTCAATACTTAATTCACTCTTTTAGTAAATAACTTATGTTGTATGAGTTATGTTTGATGGAGCAATTGGAATGATTGAACATTGGCATATGAGTTATGGACCCGAGGTTGTTTTGTTGTGCTATTATAATGGGCCTAAAGTCGTTATGTATTTTATTGGGCCCAAGGCTGTTTTGCTATAATAATGGGCCTAAGGCCGTTTTGTATTCCGTTGGGCCTAAGGTTGTTTTGCTAGTATAATGGGCTTAAAGCCGTTCTGTATTACGTTGGGCCTAAGGCCGTTCTGTCTTATGTGGGACCGAGGTCGTTTAGAAAAAGGAAATAAGAATAAAACCAACTTGTGATTTATAAATGTGCATCGCTAAATTATGCTCGTATTCTTAATCTGTTTGTGTTGCTATCATTCACTAAGCCTTGCTCACTCCATTTTTATGAATGTTTTGTAGGTAATCAGCCCGCAGGACAACCTTAGGTCAACCCAAGAGCCTTTCGCTGGACCCGTTTTGCTGAGTCACCTAAGGTGGCTCTTTTGTTTTACTTTTAGGAAATCCATATGAAGTCATGTTTTGTCGATATTTAGGGAAGTAGATATATGTATATATTGTTAATACTTAACTTTTAGGTTGTTACTATAGCGATCCCGGTTTTCCCTCCATTGTTTATTGTATTCCGGACTCGGTTCCGTGGATGATTGTTGTTGTCTGTATCGCGTTTCCGTCCTTTAATTCTTTGTATTTGAGTTTTGAGATGTGTTGGGCAGGTTTGAAACAGGTTGGTTGTGTTTAGAAACGAATAGTTAATGCCCAGATTTTGGCCTTCACGCTCGAGCAGACCCTTTTGCATTTGCCCCTCTATTCGAGCGGGCAGTCTGACGCTCGAGCGTGATTCTTCAGTCTTCAGTATTTTTCCTGCAGGTCATCGGACGCTCGAGCATCCACTTTCACGCTCGAGCGGGGATCTTCGTCTGCAGAACTTCTGGAAGTGTGCATTCCACGCTCGAGCGGCACTTTTCACGATCACGATCGACGGGAGTTTGTGTCTGACGCTCGAGCGGACTGTGATATATATCAGTCCGTGGGAAGCTATTTTAAATCACTTTTTCGGCCCTCTCTCTCTCTAGCTTTTCAAAACCCTTATTTGAGAGCTTCTCTCTCTATAATACATATTCTCTCTACAAATACATCTAGTTCTAGTGATCTCCTACCATAGTTCCTTTATATAAAGTGTGGAGCTTGGCGTGATCTTCGTTTTGATCTGAAAAAGTTGGTGTTTGGAGCATCTTGGGTTTTCACCTTCATCTCCTTTGAGGCTCTTCACTTGAGGTAGGGATAACTACTCATATTTATGGCCTTTGACATGAACATGTAGTCATTTTGATTTAATGTTGAAGTTGGGGAATTTTGGGTGTTAGGGTTTCAAAATTTGAAATGTATAAAGAGGGGTTTTGTTCCTTTTGAACTATACATGTGTATATGGGTCTTAAAATGAGGTTATTGATGTTTATTGATGATATTTGGACCTTTGGGTCAATGTTGAGAAAAGATGAAAAATGCCATAGTTGGGTTTAATCGGGTCATTGGTGTAATTAATGAAATTAATTATGGGAATGTGAAATTGGTTTGGAAATAATGAAATTGGGAAATTATGAGATGGGATGGTGTAGTTGGATTGATTAATCACTCACCTATGAAAATGTTGATAATTTATCTGTTTGATGAATTTATTATCTGTCTAGAAATGATTGTTTTGGGCTATCGGTGGAGGATAGTCTTGATTGTTATAGACACTGCATGATGATTAAGTGAATTAAAACTAATCAATTGAGTATGTCATTGAATATGACGGTTGAAATAACACATTGTATATGTGCCTTAAATGATCATTGTATATGATAAAGTGTTTAAATACATTGCATATGTATCTTGTTTGGGAGAAGATATGGGATGTACTCCATGGTTTGGGAGGAGATAGGGGATGGACTCTAGTGATAACTAAGTTGGCCGGAGTGTCCAAGGTGAAAGTCCCAAAATCTTGATTACGTTTGCATAACGTAGATGAATTGAAGTGTTGAAGTATTAATGATATGAGTTGTAGTCTCATTTTAAATTGATTATGATCGAAGTATTGTTCATTATGAGTTTTAGTCTCATTATAAATTATCTGGATGAACAGAGGACCATAACTATGAATTGGTTTGGTTAATGAAATGGAAAGGGATTGAAATATATCTGTGAATATGGATTGGTTATGAAAGAGATGTACATTTGTTTATATGAGTTAAACATTGTTCAAATGCTAATGTTTTAGTTATCGTTCATATTGTGTTTAGCATATCTCTACTGGGCGTTGGTTCACCCTCTATGGGACACTATTTTCAGGTACATGTGGTATGCCGCCTCCAAAGTCTTAGCTTGGAAGGTTTTGGGAGTTGAAGACTCTTTTGGTTATTTTTGTTATTTTTGGTGTTATATGTAAATTCAAGCCAATGGCTTAATGTGTTTAGAGATAGAACTCTCTTTTTGTAACCAAGTGTTGGCTTGGAAGGTTGTAAACCTGTAGGGCATTTACTTTTGTCGTCAACATGTAATACTTTTGTACTAAATACTCTGATAAATGGAATTATGTGTTATTCTCTTATGGCTATAGATGTCTTGTATGATTAGTTTATATGTATTATTTTGAGGGCGTGACAACTTAGTATCAGAGCATACCGGGTTTGAATACTTTTGTCACGACCCAAACCCGCCCCTATAGGTTTAGCATCGTAACCGGCCAGTAATCCGTGATTACCGAAGGCCTGCTTAACAGTAAAGACAGTAATACAGAGTAAAGGGGCTGGCGGAAGCCAAAACAGTAAATAAAAGATGTCCATGAGCTGTGACAATCTGAATGCAAAAAGACTTTTCTGCACATATTGCATTCAAAACAAACATATCACATACATCATATACAGACATTCAGGTTAGGGACCAAATCCCTACCATAACAGTACAGTGCAAGTCTTAACATTTATTACAGAACAGAGGCAAAAGGGGCAATCTAAAACACCCCAAAACAGCCATGGCTTTGATGCACTCGGAACCTCGAAGTGAGGCACAATGGTTGGCTTTGACAAAATGGGAGCTTAGCTTGACGCTCTTAGCATCGGTCCGGTGCCTGGACACCTACATATATATATAAACAGTGAGCTAAAGCCCAGTGAATAACAGTTATGTAAAGAGGTTAAGAATGGATGTCCTTTCAGTAAATAAACAGTCATATTAGTCATTTAGAAACCATAGCAGTCACATGTGGTGCATCCCATAGCAAAACAGTACAGTAGGTCTTAACAGATCGAACAGTCAGTTGATGGCCATCATAACAGTAAACAGTAGTGGTTCCAAACATGGGAACCGACAGAGATCTCTGTGACAATAGCAGTAACAGTACAGTAACAGTAAATTGCTATGAATGCCACGGTTACAGTTTACAAATAGGACAAACATTCATTCATAAACAATAACAATTCAGTAAGCAGAACAGTTGATCATTCAGAAAAATAATCATAATTGAACATATCTTTACAACATTGTTACTCACAGATCACTGGGCTATAAGCAGCTAATAAGCGTCCTCGGATGCCAACCCTATACAGTTACAGAATGAACACACACTAAGTTACACACTTGGGAATCAACAACTTAGTCCCTAACTCGACTCGGTGTGGTTCTACATCAATATCCTCATTAAGATGCCTTAAACATGGCCTAGGAATGCCTAGGATGGAAAGAGGATGCAAAGATGCACTTTAAAACACTTTTCAAAATTTTCAGAAAATAGGGGTCTCGCTCGAGCGTGGCTTTCTACGCTCAAGCGAACATGCAGACAAAGGATCTCCGCTCGAGCGTGACTTCCTTCGCTTGAGCGGACTGTAAACTTCATGAAAAGTACTGGATGCATGCAATTCACGCTCGACGGACGCTCAACCTCCGCTCGAGCGTGAGACTCAGGTCCTCGCTCGAGCGTGAACTCTCTCACTTGAGCGGATTATAAAACACAAGAACTTCTGGGTAAATACATTTCACGCTCGAGCGCAACTTTCCACGCTCGAGCGGAAGTGCACGACTCAAAAGGTACGCTTAAGCGTGAAGTCCTACGCTCGAGCGTGGGTCCAAAATCTGGAATTTCCAGATTCATCCCCAAGCACAAAACTCATGCATTTAAGCCCAAACTCGATCCTTTTGGGCTAATTTTCTGGAAAACACTTAAAACCCATAAATACAACATGTTTCCAAGATCAATTTTGTAAAATCAGCCCAAAGGTAAACCAATTGAACACCAATTACAAATAAACTTCAAGAACAAGATGTACATTTAACATGCATGTGTTCAATTGAATTCAAAGCTACTAACACACGACTAAATGCAAGTTTTAGCTCAAGAACATGATGAATTCATGGACTATAACAAAAATGTGGACATGCATGTGGAAATTCATGAAGAACAACCTCAAAATTCAAGAATATGTACATGCATGCATGGATTAATTCTCAATTCAACACTCTAAACCATAATTTGACTCTAACCTCCAATAATCCCATGAACCATGCAAGAACAACTCAAATGTACAAATGAGAGGATGAAATCTCTACCTTAGGTCTTGAATTCCAAGTATAGAAGCTTAATTATGCAATCTCTTTTCAATTCCTCTAGATTCAAGCAAGATTTCAAGATGAATTCCAAACTTCTCTGTCACGACCCTAAACCCGCCCCTATGGGTTTAGCACCGTAACCGGCCAGTAATCCTAGATTACCGAAGGCCTGCTTAACAGTAATACAGTAAAACAGAGTACAGGGGCATGGCGGAAGCCAATACAGTAAATAAACAATGTGTCCAATGAGCTGTGACAGTCTGTATGCCAAAAAATTTTCATACATTCATATGTATATACGTACAGACATATGCAAACATTTACAAACATTCAGGACAGGGATCCAGTTCCCTATTAACCAGTACAGTGCGGTCTATACAGTCTATACAGTAAACAAAACAGTACAGGAGGGGGGGGGAAAAAAAAACAAAAACCCCCATAGCCTAAGCTTGGCAGGTTCGGAACCTCGCAGTGAGGCACATTGGTTGGCTTGACAAAACTGGTGCTTACCCCGACGCTTTAGCTTTGGTCCGGTGCCTATACA
This sequence comes from Camellia japonica, assembly GCA_030407325.1. Classification (NCBI taxonomy): domain Eukaryota; kingdom Viridiplantae; phylum Streptophyta; class Magnoliopsida; order Ericales; family Theaceae; genus Camellia; species Camellia japonica. The sequence continues at coordinate 785 of JAPPVO010005411.1, read as the reverse complement.
CCTACATATATATATGAGCAGTGAGCTAAAGCCCAGTGAATAACATAATGCGTAAAGGGTTAAGAATGAATGTCCTTACGTAATGAAAACAGTTCATTTCAATTTCAATCAGTATATCAGTTGTTCAGTACAGTAAACAGTCATATGTGGTACATCCATTAGCATAACAGTAACAGTAGGTCTTAAAGACCGAACAGTAATGATGGCCATCAATCAGTAAACAGTAGTGGTTCCACGAGGGAATCGATAGAGATCTCTGTAAACAGTAACAGTAAACAGTAGGTGCTAAGGATGCCACACTACAGTTCAGAAATAAAGGACATACATTCATTCAGTAATCAATATCAGTTCAGTAAACAAGTTCAGTTCAGTATTCAGAGATAATCATTTTGAACATATCTTTACACAATTGTTACTCATAGAGTTTTGGGCTACAGTGAACTAGAGCGTCTCCTCGGAAAGCCAACCCTATACAGTTTACAGATTGAACACACACTAAGTTACACAGTTGGGAAAGATAATAACTTAATCCCTAATTTGCCTCAGTGTGTTCTACATCTATATCCTCAATAAGATCCTTAGACTAGGCCTAAGAATGCCTAGGATGGAATGAGGGTGCCAAGATGCACTTAGAAACATTTTCAGAATTTTCAGAAGAACAGATCCCCGCTTGAGCGCAGGTTTTCCCTGCTCGAGCGGACATGCAACAAAGGGCCCCGCTCGATCGTCACTTCCTTCCCCGCTCGAGCGGACCAAAAAGTACTGGATAGGTGAAATTTACGCTC
>JAPPVO010005410.1:0-22338 GCA_030407325.1 Camellia japonica | reverse complement strand
TCGAGTAAAGTTCAAACCATGATCACGGGTGAATCTTAGATATCTAAGAACCAGAATGATCGCTTTCTAATGGTCTTCTCCGGGGTTACTAGTGTACCTACTCAATTTACTGATAGCATAAGCTATATCAGGATGAGTACAATTCATTAGGTACATTAGGCTTCCAATAATTTGGGAGTATTTTAACTGTGACACCGCATCACCTTTATTTTTTGATAAATAAAGACTGATGTCTATAGGTGTTCTAGCTAAATTCATATCATCCTTGATAAATTTACCAAGAATTTTCTCAATATAATGTGATTGAGATAATGCATATCCATCAGATGTTTTAGTAATTTTCATTCCTAATACAACATCTGCGACCCCCATATCTTTATATCAAATCTTTTGTTAAGCATTTGCTTAGTTGATTTGATCATGTTTTGACTGCTTCCAATGATAAGCATGTCATCCACATAAAGACAAACTATGACATATCATTGGTAAGTGTTTTTAACATAGACGCATTTGTCACATTCATTTATCTTAAACCCATAGAAGCATTGCATGATCAAATTTTTCATGCCATTGCTTAGGTGCTTGTTTTAATCCATAAAGAGATTTTACAAGCCGACAAACTTTCTTTTCTTGCCCCGGTACTACAAACCCTTCGGGTTGCTCCATATAGATCTCTTCATTTAGATCACCGTTGAAGAAAGCTGTTTTGACATCCATTTGATGTATTTCTAAATTAAACAATGCTGCTATAGCAATAAGCATGCAAATGGATGTTATTCTTGTCACAGGGGAATATGTGTCAAAATAATCCAGACCTTCCTTTTGTCTGTAACCTTTAACTACAAGTCTTGCTTTATACTTGTCAATTGAACCATTTGCTTTCTTTTTTCTCTTGAATATCCATTTATATCCAAGAGGTTTAGAACCTGGTGGAAGATCTACCAATTCCCAAGTATGATTTTGCATAATGGATTTAATTTCATTATTAACAGCCTCTTTCCACAAAGGTGTTTCAGGACTTGTCATTGCTACCTTAAAGCTTTGAGGTTCATTTTCTAACAAGTATGTCAGAAAATCTGGACCAAAGGATTTTGATGTTCTCGCTTTCTTACTTTGTCTTGGTTCATCATCAATTAAATCCTGTTGGTCGAGACTATTACTAGTCTCTTGTGTTTGATTGTCATTAGTCTCTTGTGTTTGATTGTCATTAGTCTCTTGACTTTGAGTACAATCATAAAGTCTTTTCTGTGAACTTAATTCCTGTCCTTTCTTGTAAGGAAAGATATGTTCAAAAAACACAACATTCCTTGACTCTATAATAGTGTTCATATTTATATCAGGTATTTTTTATTTATAAGTCAAAAACCGATATGCACTACTATTCTGAGCATAACCAATAAACACACAATCTACTGTTTTTGGTCCAATCTTAGTCTTTTTAGGAACAGGAACTTCAACTTTTGCCAAACACCCCCACACTTTTAAGTATTTGTAGGAAGGTGGTCGACCTTTCCACAATTCATAAGGAGTGTTGTTGGTTTTCTTGTGGGGTATTCTATTAAGAACATAATTAGCAGATAATATTGCTTCCCCCCACAAGTTCTGTGGTAAACCTGAACTTAGTAACATGGCATTCATCATTTCTTTTAGGGTTCTATTCTTCTTTTCAGCAATTTCATTTTGCTGAGGAGAATAGGGTGTTGTAGTTTGGTGAACAATGCCATGTTGTGCACAAAATTCATTTAATGGTGCATCATATTCACCACCCCTATCACTTCTAACCATTTTAATGGTTTTACCAAGTTGATTTTCAACTTCGGTTTTGTAGAGTTTAAACATTTCTGAGGCTTCATCTTTACTTCTAAGTAAATAAACATAACAATATCTTGTGCAATCATCGATAAATGTTATGAAATACTTTTTGCCTCCTCTAGTTTAAACAAATTTTAGATCATTTACATCAGTATGAATTAATCCTAGAGGTTCGGTTTTCCTTTCAACCGATTTAAATGGAGCCTTAGTTAGTTTCGCTTCTACACAAACTTCACATTTATTTTTAGGATCAATTTCAAACTTTGGTATATAATCTAAACTAATTAATCTACGCAAAGCATCAAAATTCACATGTCCTAATCTACCATGCCATAAATTCGACTCAAGAATATAAGCAAAAGATGTGTTATTCTTATTCATAGCAACTTTCGGTACAACTGTCATTACATTTAGTTTGAAGAAACAATCACTCATGTATCCCTTACCAACATACATGTCTGTCATGACTCGAACCCGCCCCTATGGGTTAAGGACATAACCGGCCAGTAATCATGAGATTACCTACGGCCTCAAACCAAACCAAACGTATATTAACAGAGTTAATGGGGCCAAACGGAAGTAATTCAAAACTTTGTCCATAGAGCTGTGCTTACATGGCACATCAAAACAAACCATACATATATATATATATATATATTAATAACTCACAACTGAAATACAGTGCTATAAAATTCTGTTCAGACAGGATCATCCAAAACTAAGTCAACCCAAGGAACTATATACAGACATATACAAAACTTCGCCAACATGATAAAATATAAATACATAACAAAAGGGCGAAGATGGGTCTCGTGCATGAGACACGAGGGCTGACTTTCCAAAACCTATGTTGATCCACTTAGGCTTTACCGGGGCTGGGTCTGGACCTCTCTTGGCTCACCTACAAACACATGAATGAGCGTGAGCGAAAGCCCAGTGAATAATATCAAGTACGGGAAATGCATTGAAACATTATACAACAACTAGCCTTGGGCCCAATTCATTCATGTCAACTGGCCTTTGGCCTTTTCAAACTTTCATATCAAACTGGCTCTTAGGCCTTTATATCAGACTGGCTCTTAGGCCTTTATATCAGACTGGCTCTTAAGCCCTTCAAACTTCTAGATCAAACTGGCTCATAGGCCTTTCAAACTTTCAGATCAAACTGGCACATAGGCCTTTCAAACTTTCGTATCAAACTGGCACATAGGCCTTTCAAACTTTCATATCAAACTGTGTCCACCATTCAAATTAATGAACTTTACAAAACTTACATAGAAGTAGCAATTGAACAATAACATATGTCAGATATTACTCACAGTGATCGGTTGATTGGTTCGCTCTAGAACTCGACCCTACACATGCCATGAACATAAAAGGGTCACTAACAATTCAATCCGTTCAAAATTCACATTTTCCTCTTTAGGCTTCATTCTTATCTCTTTAACTCATTTACAATGCTTAATGCATGCCCAAGAGTGTTTGCAAGTGAAAGAGAATGGAAAACGAAACACAGAATGCATTTTCAAAATTTCGGAAAACAGGGTCCCCGCTCGAGCGTCAACTTCCCCGCTCGAGCGGACCCTTAAGGCCTGCAAAAGTACTGGTTGCATCAAAATCACGCTCGAGCGTGAACTCTGCCGCTCGAGCGGAAGGCCTGTCCACACAGCTCCCCGCTCGAGCGTGGACTTTCCCGCTCGAGCGGACCTATGCCTGCAAAAAAATACTGAGAGCATGCATTTCACGCTCGAGCGGTGACTTCCCCGCTCGAGCGGGAATCAAACTTTCTGGAAATTCCAGAACTGTTCTTGGAGTTCAAATTCGATTTTCTACCCAACCTTTCTTGCATAAAACAGCTCAAACTCCAAATATACTTGTGCTAACATGTTATAAACTCCAAATTACAACATTTAGAAGCTTAATTTCATAAATCAAACACATGCATGGCTCATTTCCCACCAAATTCTTTATCAACATAATAATTTCATGCATTTAACACTTATACCTTTTTGAATGGCACATGCATGTGGCTTCTTACTCTCATTCTCAACTTAGATGATACAAATGGTGATCATAACATGAGTTTTAACCAAAACTCTACATGAATCATGTATTTCAAGTTCAAACATGCAAATTTAAATCAATTTCTTACATGCATGCACATATTGGCCCTCAATTCAACAAAACCAAATCAATTACATCATGCTCAAACAAATTCATGTTCTTGACCATTATTCCAATTTGCATTCACAAAATTACAACTTAATATTCATGAATCCACTTACCTAGAGGCTCAATTCTTCACAAATTATGGTCAAATCTAGAGTTGATCTTCAATTTATCAAGCTTCAAAATCAAACTCACAATCTCCTCCTCTCTCTCTCTCTCTAGCCGGCCTCTTCCTCTCTCCTTAGAGTTGAAATCAGCCCAAAATGTAACAAATGAGGAGAATTGAGGGTGTATTGCCTCTCCAACAAAACCCGCTAATTCCAATATAATATTACTAAAGTAATTGGGCATTAATTTAACAATTTAATCAACTTAATCTGGCCCGAATCAATTTTTCAATTAAACTTCACCATAGGCTCTAAAAATTATGCCAATCACAATGGCGCAATCAATTTCGGGTTCTGTGGCCGATAAGGCCTTCAATTTAATTTCCAAAGCAAATAGTCAAACAGATATTCCTACGGTGAACAGATAGAAATTCAAAACCACATATATTCACATAATAGCACACAAAATCATATTAATCACATAATCATACTCAAATTAATGACCAATTAGCATACCACGGAACAGGGGTATCACAATGCCACTCTTTGTTAATACAAATTTATCAGACTCAAAGACAAGCCTAAAACCATTTTTACTTAACAAAGAACCAGAAACTAAATTCTTCCGAATGTCAGGTACATGCAGTACATTGTTGAGGGTCAGTTCTTTCCCTGATGTCACCTTCAAGATCACTTTTCCTTGTCCAGCCACAATAGAAGTAGAAGGATTTTTTATGAAAAGTTGTTCACCATTTGCAGCCTCATTGTAGGTGGTGAACATTTTCTTGTTCGCACAAATGTAGCGAGTTGCTCCTGTGTCAACCCACAATTCCTTGGGATTTCTAACCAAATTAGCCTCAGACACCACAGCAGAGAGGTTGATGTCATTCACTCCGTCAGAGATGTAATCCAATTCTGTTACATTGGCCCGATTGGTAGTCTTCTTGCTTGTACTTCCATGATCCTTCTTAGGGCGGCGGAAGTCAGAAGCTCGATGTCCAGTCTTGCCACAGTTATAGCATTTTCCTTTGAACTTCTTGTTGCTATCACCTTATTTAGGACCATCTCCAGTAAACTTCCTCTTTTTGTTATGTGGTTTGTGAACTTATTCAACCACGTTAGCCTTGGACTCAATGGGATTTTTCACATTCCTCTTTTCAGTCTTACGGCTATCTTCCTCAATTCTCAGTTTTACAATAAGTTCAACTATGGTCATCTCTTTGCGTTTATGTTTTAAATAATTTTTGAAATCTTTCCAAGCTGGTGGTAACTTTTCCACTGAAACAGTGACTTGAAAAGACTCACTCAGAGACATACCCTTAGAATGAATGATGTAAAATTAATTGAAAACTTTGAACTTGAGAAACTACCGTTTGGGAGTCTACCATAACAAAACTTAGAAATTTACCGACAACAAATTTCTTCGTGCCGGCATCTCTGTCTTGTATTTTTTCTCCAAAGAATCCCACAATTCTTTTGCTGACTTCAAAAGACTGTAAACATTATACAGCATGTTGTCCAGGCCATTGAGGATGTAGTTTCTGCACAGAAAATCTAAATGTTTCCAAGCATCTACAGCGGCAACAACTTGCTGATCACTTTCACCCTCTTTAAGTGCTGGAGCCTCTTCATGGAGAAACCGGACCAAATTAAGAGTTGTAAGATAGAACAGCATCTTCTGCTGCCATCTCTTAAACTCAGTACCATTAAATTTTTCCGGTTTTTCTCCATGATTTATTGGTACATGAACATGGTTCTGGATAGGGACCGGTGTTGGTGTAACAATCGGAGTACCACTTCCAGTTGCAGTAGCCATAATCTCTTATTACAAAAATCAAGAAAAATTAAAAACAAATTAATTTTCTAGTTACTAAAACCAGAAAATAAATTATAACACAAAATAATTTTATTTTCCTTGTTACTAAAACCAGAAAAATAAAATACCACAAAAATTTTCTGTAACACAAATTAATATTCTGCAATTGTTAATGACACCAGTATATTACTACTAGTTGTCAAAGAAAAGAGACAGTATATTACTACTATCTGTCAAATAGTATAAACCACTATTTGTTTTCCCAACCAGAATATGTCTTTATGAAATCACAGAAAATTAAAAACAATGAAGATACCAAAAATAGGTCTGTCTTAAGATTGTTAGACAATCTTCACTGTATTTGAAAAATTAATTTTGTTGTGTACTAAACAATAAATAGAATATAAAAGAAATAAAGGAAAGGAGAGAAAAATGTTTGATTACAAAAATCAAACTAGAAATAGAATTAAATAAATAAAAAATAGATTTTATTTTGTTACGAAAACAAAATTAAAATCTGATTTAAATAAATAATAATAAAATAGAAAATAAATAAATAACTTACTTGATTAATATCTTGAATATTATTCTGATTAAGTCCAGTGTTTGACACTGTGTCCTTAAGACAGATTCGTCATCTCCACGGTACTTTCAGAATATGGACGTCTATCTCAGAGGATGAAATGATCAATAACAAATATATGTAGCACTACAATATATTTGTATAACAAACACACTAAGTGTTTTATACTCTTTCTCACAAAAAATTAAATGCAGCAAAATGAAGAATAAATTTGCAGAGGTGAAGTACGAAATTTCTGAATGAAACATCAAATGAGAGCTGTCCTATTTATAGATGGAATGGTGGCTGCAGGTTTTGAATTAAACAGGTGCAAACCTGTTTAAACAGGTATGAAACCTATTTGGTTTTGAATTAAACTGATTTAAATCTGTTGGGTTCAAAATTCAAACAGATAAAAACGGGAAGGGACCTATTTGGGTGTACAGAAATCCCGGACCAGTTTATTTCCGGAATTAATTTGAATTCTGAATTTTATTTTGCAAAAAATAAAATTAAATTCAAATATTTTTGACCCAAAAAGATAGGTATTGGGCCGGACAAGCCCAACCCAACCTCACACCACGCACCCGTGCCTAGGCCAGCCAGCCTGACCGGACGAATGGACGGCAGGCGCGCGTGTGTGGTGATTTTTGGGTCCAATGGGTCTAGCCCACAACCTCCCTCTCTAAAACACTTGGGTACCCCTTGGGGCACACCCCAAGTTCCAATCCCATACCTTATAAACCCATTCAAAACTTCCCACCAAATCATGTGTGGGACAAACCTTATTCAAACATTTAAGGATTTTCCACCAAAACTCCATTTCCATGGAGCACACTTCGGCTTCAATTTCCTATTCACTCGGTAATGGTTTTGAGCAACCAAATATACCACGTGAATCACAGCGCGGCATAGAACGCGTTACCACTTTGAACCCGCGAAAATCGACTCACAGGGCCTACCAAAAAAATAGACCAAACTTAGGAAAAAATTCTGGTTTTACCCAGAATTTTCCAATCATTTCTAACAAACGGTACATCTATTTTTGGGGTGTATATTATAATTTTTTTACAAAACTAATATATCCCTTCATTTTTTTTATAAGTAATTTACAAAATCTTCTTTTAGATCTAGAGAAAATGCATCCAGCCTCACAAGTTCAACATAATTGCACCGGGTTCTTTTAAAGTTTTAATTTACATAGTCACATTTTTCATCAATAATTTGTTAGTCTTATTGGTGAAAAAAAATGATATTGTCATCTCTTCTATACTAAAATAAATATTTTTTTCTTGTTATTTATCTCTGTCTATATCATCTACATTAGTTCTAATTATTTTAGTTTTACTAAAAGAATGGTCAATATAATTTTGTCAAATTTGTGTAGTAGTTAGTGCAGTCTGTCTTTTCTAAGGGTAAGATTTTGTCAAATTACACAACCCTCCCTTAATGTTTAAAGAGAATTTTGAGAATTACACCGAGCTCCCGTAATGGGTTAATTCTCGTAACACTTAGCGATTTTCTATGGCACAAAAACGTATGCAAGCAAAACAAAGGAGCGTAGTTTTAATATTCTGTTGATTTCAAGTACTACATGGCCATTATGTTGCTCACTAAATTCTTGGCCCACACTTCTAATGTTACCGTCATTTCTTTGCATTTTCTTCTTTACATCTAATTCTTCCTTGGAAGAGTTTATTTAGTTATAAAATTTATATAAAAATAAAGGGGGCAATTACTTGTCATTGGCCAAGGAAAAACATTGCCAAAACATGAAGGAGGCAAGTTGTCCTGTGGTTGGGTGCAACTCAAACACTATGAAGGTGTTACTCTGAGTTGCACTCATCCCTATTTGTGTATATTTTTTCTCTCTATCTCACTATAACGTAATTCCCCCAAAATAAAAAAATATCACAATTATCCTATGATAGTGTCATTTTTTTAAATATAAGTCATCTTCATAAATATTTTTAAATTAAAATGAAAAGTTCTTACTAAGTCACATCATTTTATATAAAAATTTATATGAATTTTTGTTTGTATATCATTTAGGTGGTGTTTGGGAAGCAAGTTCCCAAATTTTTTTCTCATTTTTTTCACTAAAAGACAAAAGTTTTGCAAAACCAAAAAAAACATATCCAAACAAAATATCACATCCAACCCCATAATCATTTCACTTGTTCTCTCACAAACATCACATCCAACCACATAAAAACCCAACTATCTTCCCAAACACCAAAAATTTTTATCTCATAAAAACCTACATCTAATAAAATCTACATAAAAACTCACTTCCCAAACACCATCTTAATCTTCCACCCACAGCAACTAATAAATCCAATTAAAGAGTTTACAAAAATGCTAGAGGTTCCAAAAATTCTACCAAAAATTCCATCAAACGTCTCACATGGGTGTGTGACCCACATGGACTCACATTATGTGGATCCCACACCCATATGAAATATTTGGTAGAAGCTTTGATATAATTTTTAGGATTTCTAACATTACTCAAGGGTTTATTAAAATAAATGGTTAATTACACCAAAACTCTCTTAACTATTAATGAATATCGCTATGTCCCTTAATTTATAAGCTCTTGTATTTTGACCTCCTCAACTTTAAAATATATCAATTTCAACCCTTTAGACTACCTCTTAAAAAAATGTATCTGTACCATTTTCATAGTTAAGAGAGTGATAATTAACTAGGTCTTGATTTAATTAATCAATTAATAAACTATCCATAAAGCTATTAGACTCCCCCAACTAATATAGATAGACCTTTGGGATCCTCTCTCTCCCCCTTACCCTCCAATTGCATATTCTCGTCTTAGCTGTACCACGTCCCTTTCTTAATAGGACATGCCACCTTACCTTCGTTTCACACTACCTCACCCGCTTTTGGTATGGTTTATCACTGACTTCTAAATAAGTTCTATAAATTGTTAATTTTAAGACGTCATATACAAGTGCTAAAAAAAGACCTCATATGACTCCAAATGAGAAATTACAGAGCCTAAATATTTTACAAATCTGTTTGAAAATAGTTTTTGAAAATTTTCAAATTTTTGACTTGATAATTTTATGATATATGTGAAATCAGATGCTACATATACTTAAAAAAATTATTTCGGACAAAATTCCAAACACTCTGGTAACATAAATAAAAAAAAACACATATTTCTTTGCTTATTAGGCTTTTATTTTCCTAAGGGACATGGACTTTTGGGACAATACACAGCAAATCATAAATAAATTATCAATAAATCTTATAATTTGATTTAACTCCCATCAAATCTTATTGAAAATAAGTCATAGTAAAATCGGCCCTAAAAAATAATTTTTTGTGACGATTTTTACATATGTCGCTAAAATTGACAATTAGTAATTTTTTTGTCACGATTTTTATAAATTTTCGCTAAAATTTACAATTAATGACGCTTTTCTGTGACAAATTTTTTAAACTGTCACTAAAAGTTAAAATTAAGCACATTTTTTGAGATAATTTTTTTAAATTATCGCTAAAACTTATAATTTGTGACAATTTTCAAATTGTCAATGAAAATTCACAATTAGTGATGTTTTTTAATAGTGATTGATAAAAATACCGTTAATTATCATTGAATCTCTTAAACAATAAGCTCACTTATTTAGACTTACACGTAAATCCCTCTAATTAAAAATTCTTGTAAATGCATAGAATTTGATCATAAAATTAGACACAACTCTTTTACTAATTTGTAGGTCCCAACTCATGGGAGAGGGTTGTGTCAAATTCTATAATCAGATTACGTGCACATAGAATAGAAGAATTAGTAAATAAATTAATATATATATAAATGGAAAAAGTTTGAGACTAAGGTGGTGTTTGAAAAAATTGAAAACTGAAAATTAAGTGCAAAAAATTGAATGTTTAATTTTTTAATTTAAAAAGTTGTACGGTATGTACTGAAATTTACGTATTGATTCAATTAAGCTGTTTGATCTATACAAGCAATTGAAGTCGGAAAAATAATTAAAATTTTTATTTTGTATTTTTATTTTTTGCATTGAAATATTTAATTAGATTCTTTTATCACACTAATATAATTGGTAAAACAAATTATTGTAATCACAATTATAACATTATGGGATTGTTTGGAATGAACTAAATAAGTATATTTTTTGAATTTTTACGAAAAGATGTATAATATGATAGAGAGGTGATATAATCCAAATAAAATAAAAAGACGTGCTAAAGTAGTGTACCCCAAACAACCCCTATATTTTAAAATTTTGAAAGATTATGATTATTAAGATTTTTCTCTCTTGTATATGTATTAAATCATTCATGCAATAAAATAATAATTACAAAATAATCAGTTAAAACGTATTTGGTATTTCAATATTTTGCTCATAGTATCACTAATATCAAATGTTAATTCTTTCACCATCATAATGACGTGAATTACTTCAAATTAATTATTGATTAGTTTTAAAAATCAATCACATTATTAAAAATAATTTAAAATTTATCTTCTAAGAGTCTCTTGCCTTCCTGTAAATAAATATACAACAAATACAGAATTACATTTTTGATGGATAATGTATTTTTCCACACTTTGTAATTTTATTTCTATAAGATCTCATTTGTATTCAGAGGTAGAATAGAAAAAATTGATAGTGAGGGGATTAAATAAAATTATATATGTTTTGATGATAGTTGTTAGTGTAAGGATTGTTAAATTATTATCATATATAAGAAATATAAAATATTAAAACAAATAAAACTATAATTTTTACTTAACAAAAAATATAAAAACATTAAAAATTAATGTTTAAAAAAATACCCAACATGTTAAAAAAAAAAATTTAAAAAATTAAAAAAAAAAACCTAGGCCACGGACTAATTTTCTAATACCACCTCACTTCCTCCATCTCAATCACAACACCAAGACTCATCATAATTTAATGGGATTATGAATCGACATTCCATCTTCCAAAATAAAAACAATATATAATGAGTCCTACCTCGATCTCAATCTCATTTTCATCTCTATCTCTCAAAATAAACGGCACAAGCAAATTTAATAAAATATAGTGGGTCCCCTCATTATTGCACATTGCGAAAATTAGTTTAATCATCATCCTCCATCTAACACATTTTCTTCTTCCTTTCTATATTCATAGTTAGCTGCGCAGTTGTGTCCTAAATTAACAATTTCTTTTCAAATTTATATTGTGGTTTTCAACAATATATAAAAGTCAACAAATATATTTTGATTTTTAATCATATGCTAAAGTCAATGATTTTGCATTGCACTGCTGGCATAAAAAGTCTGCGCTTAGTTTGGGTAATTAAATTTATTTTTTTAGATAAATTATAAATACATCCCTTAAAATTTATTTAAAATACGAATCATCCTCTATGGCTTAAAAAATTACAAATACACTCTTATTAAAAAAAATTATTTAATAGAACTAATTAAAAAATAAAATTCCTAACTACTTTCTAATATAATAAAAAAATTATTTAAATTATTAATTAAAATAAATTTCTAATATCATTAAAAATTGTTAATTGATTTGATGATTTATTAATGAAATAGTCATTTGTTATGAAATTAAAAATTCAAAGAGCAGGACATAATTTCAGAACTATAGGGGCATCGTATCTTATAGGGCTGAGCAAGGAATTTGAAAAATCCGCAATCCGAACCAGTCCAATCTAATTTGATAGGTTTGAATTGGTATTTTGAATCTGCGGTTTGGTTTTGAATTGAAAAATTGGGTATCCGTTCTCCGTAGATCGATTTTGGATTGGAATTCACGATACCGGATTAGAACTGATCTGAACCATATGTCACTTAAACCATACACATACTTAAACTATATACATACGATACACCTTGATGCGTACAATCCTACCTACTTAAACTATATACATACGATACACCTTGATGCGTACAATCCTACCTTCTTATATATTATGTTTGTTTAAATTAATAGTAAAACAATATGCATGTTTATATTTCAAAAAATCATGGATAGATTAATTTTGAAATGAAAATATTATATGATTTTTTTTGTCAACAGATTATGTGAAACCATAATTCCAAATCGAGCCGCACTGTGTTTAAATTGTTTAGTTCGGATTAGTTTTCTGATTTAAATAGATTGGTTTGGTTCCAATTTTTATGGAACCATAAACAATGGATTGGTCATGGTTTTATCCTAAACCAAACCAATTCAGACCATGCTCACCTCTACTATTTTAAACAAATCTCAAGAAATGTATTTATAATTTATTCTTATTTTTTTAACAATAAAAAATAGGATAAATTTTACATTGTACCATTGCATTTTATATCTAATCTTATTTTCTCTTTGACTTTTTAATTGTTCCACTTAATTTCTAATTTTGAGTCGAGTTACAATTGAATCAATTTTTAAAATGTTGTTTCAAACAGAGAATAGCCATGTGATATTATTACGGTTAGTGTTGGAAATCAGTATACTAAAACTAGAATTTAATTTAACAGAATTACAAAAATTCTGAAAACAGAAACCTGATAATAGGCTTACAAGCAAAATGTTGTATTCTGGAAAAACCCCACAAACAAAACAAGGAAAAACATACTTGGCATAATGTCCTTAATACAAATATTCATCTTTCCTATGGTGCTTAGAGTGATGGATGTTTGCCTCGCAAGATGAAACAATCAATTGCGCATGGTAATAGCACTTCATATATTACCCCTACACAAACACAACTATGGTTGAACTAACTCTCTCTCTCTCTCTCTCTCTCTCTCTCTCTCTTGTTGAAAAAAAAAAAAAACTTGTGTGAAAAATGAATGAAGCGAATTGCAGAATCAGACTGCATTTATAAGCATTCTGGTGTCTATTCTGGAGAATGGTTTAGTGCCGAATAGATGCTCTGGACAATGGTTTAGCGCTGAATAAATGCCTACCGAACTGACTTGAATCGATTCCATTCTAATGGTAATGAATCTGATCGTTTGAAAATTAATTTATTTAAATAAAAATAAAATTAATATTCAAATAAATTTTCTCCAAGAGAAATAGGTTCTTGTTGACCCCAATCCCAACTTGTGCCTATGCTGGAGCCCAGCCTGGTTCAAGGTAAGGCGACAGTATGCATGTGAGATTTTTGGGTCCAATTGACTTAGTTTATATCTCTCAACCTCTTGGATAATGTTCACTATATTCTAAATAAATTAAGTTTGTGTACTTAATAACAAATAAAAGAACACAGAAGAAATAAAGGAAATGAGAGATTGTTTGATTACAAAAATCAAACCAATAAATAAAAATAAATAAATAAAAACATATTTTTATTTCGTTACAAAAACAAAATCAAAATCTGATTTAAATAAATAATAATAATAAAACAAAAAATAAATTAACAACTTACTTGATTAATTTCTTGAACAAACTTTTGATCAAGTCCAGTGTTTAATACTGTATCCTTAAGACAAATTCGTCCTCTCCACGGTGCTTTCAGATTTGCGGACGTCTATCTCCCAGGATAAAATGATCAACAACGAATAAATGCTGCATTATAATTTATTCGCACAACGAACACAGTTTGTGTTTACACTCTTTCTCACAAGAAAATAATGCAGCAAAATGCAAAGATAGTAAAGCAGAATTTGAGGACGAAAATTCAGTTAGTAATCCAAATGAGGACCTGTCTTATTTATAGATGGAAAGGTGGCTGTTTGTTTTGAATTAAACAGGTACCAAACCTGTTTGAATAGGTGCAAGACTTGTTCGGCACTGTTGGACAGATAACTAAATCTGTTTGGTTTAATTTGAACAGATTTGAATTTGTTTAAAACAGATAAAATCTGTACAAAAAAATTGAAGAGGTGTAAGCAAAGTTTTGAATTTTCCAACTAAAAATTTGAATTCAAAATTGCGAGAATTTATTTTCCCAAAACATAAAAAATAAATTCAAATACTTTTTGCCCAAAAAGATAGGTATTGAGCCGGACAAGCCCAACCCAACCTCACACCAGCGCCCAAGCCCAAGCCCAAGCCCAAGCCCAAGCCCAGCCTAGTCTGCCTAGACGGACGGTGGCTCGCACGTGTGTTTATTTTTGAGTCTAATGGGTCTAGCCCAATTTGCCCATAACCTCTCCCTTTTACAAACTTGGGGTGCCCCTTAGGACCCTCCCCAAGTTATAATCTCAAACTTTATAAACCCATAAATTTCTTTCTACCAAACCAATGTGGGACAAGCCTCTATTCAAGCCTTTAAGGATTTTCCACCAAAACTCTATTTCCATGGAGCACACTTTGGCTTCAATTTCTCATTCACTCGATAATGGTTTTGAGCAACCAAATATACTACGTGAATCACAACGTTGCGTAGAACGCCTTACCACTTTGACCCGCCAAATTTGACACACGGGTCCCACCTAAAAATTAGACCAAAGTTTAGAAAAAATTATTTTTTTTTTTTTTTCCCTCCAGATTTTTTCAAAACCATTTCTAACAATCCCCTCAGATGAATGGAATTTGATGACAACGGAAATGCAACAATATGCAAAATTTGTCAAAAGAGTATAAATCGAAAATATCTTGCATCACGATAGGTAGCTTTCGGCCTTGAACCTTCCCTAGCAATAACTTATCGGACTTACTAGCTAACCAATGGACGCGATGCCTTGAATTGTTCAGCCGTTTGTGTAAGCCAAGACAATAGATTTCACACAAAATATCTTCTGACACATCGTGGTTCTCACGGTTGTGTTCATTTTGGCCTTGAACACTCTTGGTTGTTCATGAGTGCTTCTAGAGAATTTTGCCTCTTTATTCTCATAGAACTGGCCCCAATTCAACACTCATATAGGTAATTCTTATTGTGAGTATCTCTTATACTCGTCTTAATTTTATGCCTAAATCAAGATATAAGCTAAGCTTATCCTTGAACCCCTGCATATAACACATGTTGCAGATATCACTCTCACCATAGGAATGGGTAGGGAATTAATCCTTTGATGATTTCTAGCGAGCCACACATAACTTAGTTGTCCTTTTGAACTTAGTTCTTGGGATCTCCAGTCATATAAGTAGGGTTACCATTATGATGACTCTTATGTAATAGGCTTTAATCCATCCCCTTCGATGAACTATACACTTTCTCTTTTGTCAAACCTTTTGTTAACGGATCCGCAATATTCTCTTTAGATTTTATATAATCTATTGAGATTATTCCATTTGAGAGCAATTGCCTTACGGTATTATGTCGACGACGAATATGTCGTGACTTACCATTATACATATGATTCTATGCCCTACCTATTGCAGATTGACTATCACAATGAATGCAAATAGCTGGCACAGGTTTTGGCCACATTGGAATGTCTTCTAAGAAGTGACGAAACCATTCTGTTTCTTCTCCTGCTTTGTCTAAAGCAATGAACTCAGATTCCATTGTGGATCGTGCGATGCATGTTTGTTTCGTGGATTTCCAAGAAACAGCAGCACCTCCCAGAGTAAAGACATATCCACTAGTGCCAGGGCAAGAAAAGAAAGTTTGTTGGCTTGTAAAATCTCTTTATGGATTAAAACAAGCTCCTAAGTAATGGCATGAAAAATTTGATCATGCTATGCTTACTAATGGGTTTAAGATAAACGAATGTGACAAGTGTGTCTATGTTAAAAATACTGACAAATGTTATGTCATCGTTTGTCTTTATGTGGATGACATGCTTATCATTGGAAGTAGTCAAAACATGATCAAATCAACTAAGCAAATGCTAAACAAAAGATTTGATATGAAAGATATGGGGGTCGCACATGTAATATTAGGAATGAAAATTACTAAAACATTTCATGGATATGCATTATCTCAATCTCATTATATAGAGAAAATTCTTGGTAAATTTATCAAGGATGATATGAATGTAGCTAGAACACCTGTAGACATCAGTCTTTATTTATCAAAAAATAAAGGTGATGTGGTGTCTCAATTAAAATACTCCCAAATCATTGGAAGCCTAATGTACCTAATGAATTGTACTCGTCTTAATATAGCTTACGTTGTCAGTAAATTGAGTAGGTACACTAGTAATCCCGAAGAAGACCATTGAAAAGCGATCATTCGAGTTCTTAGATATCTAAGATTTACCCGTGATCATGGTTTGAACTTTACTCGATATCCTGCAGTACTAGAAGGTTATTGTGATACCAATTGGATATCAGATACTAAAGATTCAAAATCCACTGGTGGATATGTCTTTACTCTGGGAGCCACTGCTGTTTCTTGGAAATCCACGAAACAAACATGCATCACACGATCCACAATAGAATCTAAGTTCATTGCTTTAGACAAAGCAAGAGAAGAAACAGAATGACTTCGTCACTTCTTAGAAGACATTCCAATGTAGCCAAAACCTGTGCCAACTATTTGCATTCATTGTGATAGTCAATCTGCAATAAGTAAGGCACAGAATCATATGTATAATGGTAAGTCACGACATATTCGTCGTCGACATAATACCATAAGGCAATTGCTCTCAAATGGAATAATCTCAGTAGATTATATAAAATCTAAAGAGAATATTGTGGATCCGTTAACAAAAGGTTTGACAAAAGAGCTAGTGTATAGTTCATCGAAGGGGATGGATTAAAGCCTATTACATAAGAGTCATCATAATGGTAACCCTACTTATATGACTGGAGATCCCAAGAACTAAGTTCAAAGGGACAATTAAGTTATGTGTAGCTCTCTAGAAATCACCAAGGGATTAAATTCCCAACCCATTTCTATGGTGATAGTGATATCTGCAACATATGTTGTATGCATGGATTTAAGGATAAGCTTAGCTTTTAATGATTACTTATATCTTGATTTAGGCATAAAATCAAGACAACTATAAGAGATACTCACAATAAGAATCATCTATATGAGTGTTGAACTGGGGCCGGTTCTATGAGAATAAATAGGCTAAATTCTCTAGAATCACTCATGAACAACCAGGAGTATTCAAGGCAAAATGAACACAACTGTGAGAACCACAGTGTGCCAGAAGATATTTTGTGTGAAATCTATTGTCTTGGATTACACAAACAACTGAACAATTCAAGGCATCGCGTCCATTGGTTAGCTAGTAAGTCCGATAGGTTATCACTAGGAAATGTTCATGTAATAACCTTCATCCTCGTCTTAGCCATGCTCATGTGCATCTGCATAATTTTGGATCGTTTAAACTTGCATCTGTGAATTTGACTTGTTTTGCCTTAAGTAAAGGTTCTTGCTTTGTTTTGTACTTGTGTGGATTTGCTTGTAAGTCTTGCTCCTTGTTTGGTGTGTGTAGCCGAGATCATCGTAAACCTAGGTCACACCTTTGAACCCCTTACACCTAGGGCCATCTTGGAACCACTTGGGTTGACCTCCATTTCCATCCCGACATCTTAGCCGAGATGCCATCTAGGCCGATATGTAACTATCTAGGCATTCTAGATCTTTGATCCTTGCACCTAGTGATCTTGTTCGGGGCCGGTATAACCGGGGTCGTGCCATGTGTTATCCTTCATAGCCGAGATCATTGAAACCCATTTACCGAAGCCGATGTTTTAACCCGATGTCATTACCTTGTCAGAGAGCCCATGCCACCTTACTTGCTAAACACCCGCTAAACACCCTTTGTCATGCTCTTGTCTTGTCATTCAGTCACCTTTTTGGGAAGATCCAACCAGTCGTCGCCACGTGTCCCTGTTGAGGTTTAAGTTAGCCGGAAGAGCTAGAAACATATCATTTTGCACCATATCTTTTTCTTTAGAGAGAGAAACTCTAGGAAGAAGAAGAAATTAGAGTGAAAGAGCTAGATTGAAGGCTTGATTCTTGGAGGTTAAACCGTTAGATCCGTGCCTCAAGGTTAGATTCTTGATCTGCTCTTGTTGTTCTTTATGTTCATCTAATTGCATTGCATGATCTAGCATGATTTATAAGCCATGCATTGATTTAAAGTTTGGTTTTAGAAAGAGAAAATGATGTTCTTGTGTTCTTCAAGAAGAAAACCATGTTTTGATCCGAAAGTTTGTAACAAGATCCACGTTTTTGTGTTTGTTTTCACAGAATCTCCAAGTATGGGTACCCAGGTCCATGTCCTTGAACTCATCTCATGAAATCTCAGATTTTGAAATAACAAGTTGTGATTTTAGCATTCATGTTCTTCATGTTCATGTTCTCTATGTTCTTCGAAGGGAAACCCAGATTTTCCCGACTTCACTTTCTTGAATGAGGTTGGCGAGAACACACCTCGGCCAAGAGGTGTGGGACCTCGGCCAAGACTTGGTTGGTACCCAACCTGTTTCCCGAGATGAGAAACAGTGTTTTGTTTTGATTCGACTTAGTTTTGAAAGAATGCCGAGATCATTGCATTTCACATCCATCTTTGAGCATCTTTTCTTATCTTCTTGAAGTGCATTCAATGGGGATTATGATATGTTTGTAGGTCTTGGATCCTTGCTTTAATCCTTACACCCGAAGAACTATGTGAGTGGTATTTTTAATAAAGCTATGTTCTAACGTTTTGATAAAAGCTTTGTTTGTTTTGGTTCGGAAAAGTGCTTATTCTAGTATGAATGATTATTCCTAATTTTGTATCAAGTAATATGTTTGTTTTGATGACATTCTTGAAAAGTCCTTAGTACTAGGGGACTATAATGCAACTAGTACCCTTGTTTTGGAAGTCCTTAGTGCTAGGGGACTATAATACAACTAGCACCCTTGTCTGAGATATCTGCCTTGCCACCAACGGCCTTGTGCGGGTGGGTTTGTCTAATTGATTCCGGGTCGATTATTCCCTTGTTTTGTCAGGAATGTCATCCCTTGTACTATATTGATGCTAGTAAGCATCCCTTGAAGTTTTGAAAGACTTGATAGATGAACTTGGTTTATCCCTTGATTTTGATACGTGATATGCTATGTATTGTTTTGACAAAGATCTTGAATATCATTCATGCAAACCTTTATTTCTAATATCATTCACTGAGTATCCAAGCTCACCCTCTCCTTATATATATATGTAGGTGACGAGCAAGAGGGCGGCGACGCCTAGATGTTTATTGTGTTTTGCTTTGGATTCGCATTTTTGCAGCATCTTGAAGATTATGCTTCTTGGCTTTGTATTTCATTTCTTTTGTATATGTCGGCTTGAGAAGCCTTTTGATCAAGATGTAAAATTTGTACTTTACTTTATTTGTAACCAAGTTGTAAACCATATTATGATGTATGCCATTTCATTTGATCTATGCACAGCTCTTGTGGACTATTTAGATTCGAATTTACTGTTTCTGCACATGTAAGCCCCATATGTATACTCTGATTGTGTGTGAGTCCTTGTAAGTTGGCCTTTGGTAATCTCGGATTACTGGCCATCATGGCACCATTCTACTAGGAGCGGAATGGAGTCGTGTCAGTTCAAGGCCGAAAGCTACCTATCCTGATGCAAGATATTTTCGATTTATACTCTTTCGACAAATTTTGCATATTGTTGCATTTCCGTTGTCATCAAATTCCATTCATGTGAGGGATTGTTAGAAATGGTTTTGAAGTTTTGGAAAAATCTGAGTTTTCCTTAACTTTGGTCTATTTTTTAGGTGGGACCCATACGCCAAAGTTGGCGGGTTTAAGTGGTAACGCGTTCTATGCTGCGTTGTGATTCACGTGGTATATTTGGTTGCTCAAAACCATTATCGGATGAACGGGAAATTGAAGCCAAAGAGATCTCCATGGAAATGGTGTTTTTGGTGAAATTTCTTAAAGGTTTGAATAACGGCTTGTCCCACATTAATTTGGTAGGAAACTTTGAGTGGGTTTATAAGGCTTGGGGTTGGAACTTGGGATAGGCCCCAACCCAAGTTTTGTAGAAAGGGAGGTTATGGAAAAAATAAGCTAGACTCATTAGACCCAAAATAAACACACGCGCGTGCGCAGCCGCCGTCCGTCCATCCGGTCGGTCAGGCTGGGTTGGGCTGGGCTGGGCTTGGGCGCGAGTGCGTGGTATGTGGTTGGGTTGGGCTTGTTCGACCCAATACCTATATTTTTTGGCCAAAAACATTTGAATTTTATTTTCTAAAATTAAATTCTAATTTTTTGGAATTTGAATTTTGAAAATTAATTTCAAAATTGGCTCCGGTTTAATTTTCCCCACTTGGACAAATTCAAATCTGTTCAATACAGGTTTTATCTGTTCAAAATTTGAACCCAACAGATTTGTATCTGTTTATTCAAACCGAACAGGTACCATACTTGTTCATTTAAATCTGTACAACCACGAAATCATCTATAAATAAGACATGCCCTCATTTGGATTATTCATTCACAATTTTCGTTCTTCTCCTCCGTAATAAATCTCTGCATTTTACTGCATTAAATTTTTGTGAGAAAGAGTATAAACACTTAGTGTGTTCGTTGTGCAAACAATTTGTAGTGCTACTATTGTTTGCTGTTGATCATTTTATCCTAGGAGATAGACATCCACATTCTGAAAGTACCGTGGAGAGGACGAATCTATCTTAAGGACATAGTGTTAAACACTGGACTTGATCAGAAAATTTGTTCAAGAAATTAATTTGGTAAGTAATTAATTTATTTTCTGTTTTATTATTTTTCTATTTTAAATTTTTGTTTTGTTTTTGTAACAAAATAAAAATCTGTTTTATTTATTTTATTTTATTTTCTGGTTTGATTTTTGTAATCAAACAAACTCTCTCATTTTTTTTTTTATTTCTTCTGTATTCCGTTTGTTATTAAGTACACAAACAAAATTTATTTTTCACATACAGTGAAGATTGTCCAACACAACCTTCACAAAACTTGCATGTCTCTTATGGACTAAACCTTGGTGCAACAGTGGGGTATACCACACTTAGCGAACAAAATATGGATTCCAATATGGTACAAATGGGTTTAACACATTTGTCACCATTCTTCAACCAATTTCAAGAGATGACTTTGAGATTCAATTTCCCATCTTTAATGGTTTCGAATATATTAATGCATGTAATTAATCTATATATGGAGGTGGTGAACACATCACTGTTAGAACCCCTCTTAATCGGTGTGTAGACACCCCATTTGGACCGATCATTAAGACTTAAGAGCTTGAAATACTTCTCGATGATTAAAGGTAACATAATTTTGATTTTTGAGACGCTTGAAATTGTTAGAACTGTTCTATTATGATTTTTTTGCCAAAAATAGTTTTTTGCCAAAATAACCGTTTTTCGGTTCGTCTTGAGGGCCTGTTTTCACCTAGTAAAATTTGGAATTGAAAATTTTCTATTTCACACAAACTTATAGCCCTTTGAGTTATCTTTCCAACGCCACTTGATTCATCTCAATCTAATATTAAATGAGAGATTTTCCTAAAATATGAAAGGGTATCAAGAATGTGCAAACGCACATGTGCTTATTGTGCGGCCACACATTCCTAGTGCGCCCCCACGTGCAGGCGACCTACCCAAAATTTTGTTTCGTCCAAGACTGTGTTGCAATTTGGGTGGGAAGCGTTGTGAGTTAGTGATGAAAAAGCTTTAGGGTGACCTTTGTTAGCCCCCAAGTCACCCCATGCTTATAAATACACCACATTGCCTCCCTTTTTGATGATCCCAAGAGTTAAAGTTGAATTAAGTTGTTGAGTTGAACTAGAAAAGTGAATATTCAAACCCTAGCTTTCAAATATAAAAATCTAACCCTAATACATCAACTAATTAGCAATATAAAGTAGATTTTGAGTTGAAGAAGGTTGATCAATCCATAGCTAAAGCTTGAGAGAAGCATTCAACTCTCGCCTTTTTCTCGTGTGCTTTGGTTTGATTATCAAACCAGAGGTATTGTTCTTCTTCTTTGTT
>JAPPVO010005409.1:0-16277 GCA_030407325.1 Camellia japonica | reverse complement strand
TTGTTTTGAGACATTCCTTTTGCTTAAGGGTCTGTCTAATTGTATGAGTCAGTCCCTCTTGTATAGAGTACCATGGTGATTTCGGGGTCGTTGCCTCAAACACCGCTTTATCTTATAAACAGTAGTTTTTGCTTTTTGAGTCTATTTCTGTCAGGAAGCCAGTTATGCCTACAAATCTGAATGAAACAGCTGTGGCTATCATGTGCCGTATTTGTTGCTATTCGAGTTAGCCGTGCCAAAGGGTGTGAATGGAACGACAATGCGTACTGCCTGCTCCCTTGTGCCTTGAACATCGTTATGATGACCTAAGCTTTCCATAAAACCCTTTTCAAACACCGCGGTGACGAAAACGAAGAGGAAGTAATTCCTCGGGTTTTGTAAAATTTTGATCATTTTGAGAAAAAGAAACGCATGCTAAGCTTTTCATGAATGAAATCGTGCCTGTCAGCGTGAGTACTGAGAAGGACCCTGGCTTGATCCGGACTGGTTCCACATTATTTTCAGCGCAAGCGATTTGTCGCTTTCTTAAAAACTTTCAAAAACAAAATATTTTGCACAGCCTTGTGAAGACTTGTATGGAATCGCTCTTGAGATTGTGCAGCCTAGGATCGCTCTCAGCCTCAAGGTTCAATCTATCTGTTCCAAACCTGGAATCCGTCCAGAATGTCCGAACGATCAACCGCCATGTAACGCCTGCGTGGCCCAATGTGAAGTAGCCCTCGAGCAAGAGGCATCAACGTCAGGTCAAGAAGATCAGATCCCACCGGGCAAGGCTCATGAAGCAACCGCGATGGACCTTTCTGCAAGTCAATACAACAGCCACTCTCCTGGATACAGAGGGGCTCCGATCTCAAAAACCATTTGGCATGGGCTTGCTACACTTTTACCCTTTGAGAGGCTCGCTGGGCCGAAAACCCGGAAGGGCGGTCCAGGCAAAAGTTAGAGCAAAGAAAAGAAAAGCAAAAAGAAAAAAATATACAAAAGAACAAAAAAAGAAGAGAAAAATAGCAAAGAAAAAGAAATGAAAATACGAAAGAAAAGAAAAGAAGAAAAGAAAGAGAGAAAGAAAAGAAGCTCGCAAGGTCGAAAACCCGCATTGGGTGCCTTGGCAAAAGAAAGAGCCTGAAAAGTGAAGGTTAAAATACCCGAGTGTACCTTAGCCGGAACTACGTAAGGCTTGATTCCCATGTTTGGGATACGTAGGCAACTTCGCCCTGAAGTCCAGCCCCCAACGCTTCCATAGCGTCTCAGTCCATGTCATGGTTTTGATCACTTTTGCCTCCTTTGGATCCAATGTCTCGATTGCAGCAACAGGGAACTACGTGATCAACTTCCTCTTGACGTCCAACCACCAACACCTTCCAGGTGACTGCGTCCATATATTGATTCAAACCGCCTTTGTCTCCTCCGCGTCTGAGGATCCGATCGTCATCAACAAGGACTGGCTTACCATGTGCCGCGGCATCATCCAAGCAAGGGGCAACTTTCCGTTGCCATACAGTGCCATAAGTTGCCCCGAGTTACTGCCCAAACCAGGGGCAACTTTCCGTTGCCTTATCCCCCTTTAAGCTAGGGGCAATTTTCCGTTACCTCCGATCCGAGGTTGCATATCTCGAGGGTAAGTTCCGCGCTCGTCGAGCGTTGACTGTTTGCAAAATAGTTTTGAAAATTTTCACTGAAGTTGACTTATTTTCTCGAAAACTATTTCATTTTTTCAAAATTGGACCATGTTTGGACCCAAAAGGAGAATTTTCAGTGCTCACAGCCTGATTCGCGTGATTTTCAAATCAAAAATCGAATAAGTGTGTTGATCCGACTCTCATTTTTTATCAAAACTGTTTTAGGAAGAAAACAAAAAAATGGTCAAAATGATGAATTAGGGGCACAGTTGAGCCAGGTGTTCTGTCTCCCCCCCCCTCATCATCAACGCACTCGCCAGAAGGGCATCCTATCTACCAGAAGCAATAGCTGCGAGCTGGCTGTATCGGGCATGAACCCGCCGCTTCCTATTCACCTATCAATCACCCTGGGGAGGGATGAAAAATGAGAGAATAAAGAATAGAGAGGTGTAAGTCGAGAGAAAAGTGAGCAAGAAGGTGTTGTGAGAAAAACCGAGCTTGAGGGCCGAGGGACGTGAGAATCACACAAATCAGAAAGGGTGGGAAACCTACCCAGAGGAATTGGCTCCTCGAGATTTGAGGTCTTTTGTTTTCAAACACGTCCGTGTGTCGTGTCTTTTGATTTGTCAGTCTCAACTTAGCTTTGAGTCTTCTCCGAGCGTGTCTCGTTGTGTTAGGTCATGTGCCTTTTGTTTCTCTGCTTGAGTCTCTCCGCTGTGTTCAGTTGTAGGCTCGATACCCCGGTTGTAAAACCTTTTTCTAAAGTCAATAGTTTGTGCTCAGAATGCTGTGCCATTCTCTACATCTCTGCGAGGCAGGAGAAGAAAAGAAGTTTTTGGGGCATCCGAGTGTGTTTCAACTTCAACTGTTCCGATTTTGGTGGTCCGTCTTGTTAGATTGGGCTGTTTGTTTAAAGTTTGCCGTGCGCAGAACAGACCAAGTATTGTATTATGGGCTGTATGCAGATTAATCCCAGCAGAATGTGGCTATTTGTTCGGTTTGAGCAGTGATTTGTCTGGGTGGTTTGCCATTAGTTGGTTGGTTATCCGATTATTACAGTGCAAATGCTCCGTTTCCAGACAATGAATCAATTCCATTTACATTCGAGGTGTAATATGATGCAATGCAGTGCAAAGTATGGGATATGTAAATAAAACACTTTTCAGATAAAAGTTTGTTTCATATCATCTCCTCCAAATACAAAGTTTTGGGAACAAAAATTTGCCTGTCACAGTACAAAGTACTCTATCTACTAAAAAAAAGAGAAAGTACAAGGAAAGAAAAAAGGCAGCAAAAATCATCATCAGCAACATCCTCATGCCTGAGGATCCATCCTAGCCCTCTTCCTGGGCAGGAGACCAGGATCATCATCAGAAGCATCGCTGTCTGAGCCCGAGCCCGAGCTGCCCCGGCCTCCTCCTCGGGTGACTCCGCTCCTCTTCAGACACGCCATCTGGAACCGGAGCCCGCGAGCTACTCCCGACATGAACGCGCCCCCCTCTGGTACGAGGATATGCTCTGCCATCCAGAGTGGAAATGGAAGGTCCAGCTGGAGCGCCACCCACCGGGGGAATCTGGAAGTGAGGCTGAAACAGCATGAAAGACAAATGCATCAGTATATTGAGCAGTAAATCAGTATAGAATGCAGTGTATGAGTACAGTGTATGTGAATGCTGAGAGCAGTGAATCAGTACAGAATGCAGTGTACGAGTACAGTATATGTGAATGCTGAGAACAGTGAATCAGTGCAGAATGCAGTGTATGAGTACAGTGTGTGAGTGCCGTGAACAGTTTATCAGGTTTTGCGCAGTACATCAGATTGTATGAAGTAGTCAGAGAAAACATATCGGAATGCTGTAAAGAGCCAGGATGTCAAAGGTCCGCTGCAGCATCCCCATCATGGAGGCATTCAACTCCACGGACTGCCGGGTGTACTCGGAGGACGCCTGCAAAAGTATCAGATGCATCAGTATTCTGTGGAATATCAAATAAACTGAAATAGAATGACAATGCAAGATAAAAAAATGAAGTGATACGTACCGGAGGCAAGTCGGGAATACCGGCCAACTCATGACCAGCCGGGGGAGGAGCAAAGGGGATCTGAAAGGTCTCCCCACCCTGCCCTCTGTATGTCAGCATAGTGGGCAGAGCAGGCCAACCGGCCCCCCGTCCTCTCTGAACCCCGCCTCTGCCGCGGACTCGGGCTCTCCTCGAAGATCCCACTCCTACTCCTGCCTCTGCCCGAGCCGCCGGCACTGCAGGACTCCCTCGCTCAGTCTGGCGACCCCTGCTCAGCGGCCGCATGATGAAGGTCTGGACGTACTCTGAGTAATCGCCCTCGCCTCTGAAGCCGTCTACCTCCCAGCCGATGGTGTAGTCTGCCATCTGCTCGGCGGTGAAGCGCTCGGTGTCCCTCATATGCTCAGGAGGATACATCGGGACTATCTGCTCAGGTAACCCTAAGGTCTGACGCAAGAAGCGCTCGCCCAGGTACCAAGCTCGACAGACCGGGCCCTCGAGCAGAATCCGGTAACGCGAGGTGTCAACGGCGTCGGCAAACCGATCTCGAGCCACGGCTGGCAGTGGAGCCCAAGGCTGCCAGGTGATCTGAATTGAAATACAGTTTGTTATCTACTGGTATTGCAAATATACAGTGGAAAGACGAAGCTTAAATGAACTGCAAGTAAAACATACCTCGGCAGCGGTGATGGTGTCAAAGTAGCGGCGGAAGAAGCTGAAGGTCTCCCGGGGCCTCCGCACGCACCTCCCGTCGAAGCGGCGTGAGAAAGAGACGACCAAAAGGGTCTCTGCATCGGGTACAGGAGTGAGCCTAGGGAAGTAGGCGTAAACCCACAACTGCAAGATAAATACCAGTGCATTTATCAGATAAAGCAGAATACAGAGTGAAGCAGAAATAACAGAGCCGTGTGTTGTGTGTATTTTGCAGAGTGTACAGTGTGAACAGTGTACAGTCAGTATAAAGCAGAGTATGTGTGTGCCGCGTGTACAGTATATAGTCAGTGTGAGCAGTGTACAGTACAGAATACAGAAAGTATGTAGAGCAGAAATGTAAAGCGGAGAAGAAGACATACCTCCCAAGCCCGCCAGTAGCCCCCGAGCAACTGCCCGCTACCACGAGAGACTGAGCTCATATAGCCGTAGAGGGTGGCCAGAGCGGCGCCGCCCCAGTCATATCGCAGGAGGTCCCGGACGTCCACTAGTGCGCTGAGAAGGCAGAGGGGCACTGTGTTCGCCCGATCGGCGAAGAGGGTCGTCCCTAACAAAAACATCAAGAAGCTGCGTGCATATCTCTCCACGGCCTCCGGGGTCATCGGAGCTGCGTCAACGAGGAGGGGCTGGACCCTGAACTGCACCTCGAACCAAGAATACCTGACATAGCCGGGGCACGCAAGAGGCGGTGCCGCGCCAAGGAGGTAGACCTGAGCGGCGGTCCACTCATCCATATCGATGTCAAAAGGGATCGGATCACCCCCTACCCCGATACCGGTAAGCACCGAGAAATCGTAAGGGGTCATCGTCATGTCCCCAGCTGCAGAAAGATGAAATGAATCGGTGGTGTCCCACCACCTCTCTGCCAAAGCGGCCAGAAGAGGTCTGCACGCCGTGAGCCTGGAAAGTCCCCTACAAAAGGAACCAAAGCCGGCCTGCTCCACAATATGGTGAACGGCGTCGGGGAGCTCGCTGTACCACTCACGAGCCGCGACATTCCCATACCCGCGGATGGCATGGGAATCTCCCTGTTTTCAAGCAAATAGTTGCAATGCAATATGAGATGTACAGTTCTGAGGAAACGTGTTAAAATCGATACAAATATGGCATGCGTGCAAGTTTATCAGATTCAAATAGATACCGGGTGCCGGTGCGCTTACAGTAAACTGCAATGTGTGATGCGTCAGTGTGTTTTTGAGTGGTGCAGTGTAAACATGCTGCACGTGTATACGTTTTTCTGATGCAAGCAAATGTCAGGTTTCAGTGTACCAGTAGGTGGACTATGGCCTGTGATGTATCAGTGCTCCCGTGTGGATCAGTATAAATCTAGCATGTGTGCAAGTTTTCAAAGTTTAAACAAATGCCGGGTACTGGTATGTTCAGTAAATGACTAGCGAGTGATATGTCAGCATGTCTGCGTGATTCAGTGCAAGTTTAGCATGCGTGCAGGCTCTTCAGATTCAAATAAGTGCCAGGTGTCGGTGAGTTCGCGGTAAGGTGCAATGTGCGCCGTGTGCTCGGGTGGTTGAGGCTGGTGCAGTGTGTGTGCATATGTCAGTCCTAAGCAGATATCAGTTGTGAAGTTGTCTACAATCAACTACAGTATACGGCATGTCAGAATTAAGCAGTTAACGGGTGCAGTTAGCTACGGCAGTCGACAGAAAATTCTACATTGCAGAAAATAAAACAAAGTAGAGATGTTACCTCGGAAGCGCCGAAGGACAGGTGCGAGGTCGGCTCGCGCAGGAGGAGCTCCGGGTCCAGAGCCCTATCAAAGCCGCGGAAGTGGCAGAGCCCATCTGGTGGAAGCACGTGAATAGCCGGGCGATAGGTCGCCGGATCGAACGGGCGCTCACTCAGCGGGAGGAGCTCGACCCCGGGATCCATCTCGTGATCCGGGGGAGTCCCGACATGTGGAACATCGTCTGCCATGGTAATGGTGGTGAGAAAACGGCCGGAAAAGCCGGAATGTGAAAAGTCAACTGGAAAAGTCAACCCCGAGCGGGCCGAAAATGGCCGGAAAGGCCGGAAGATGAAAATACACGGAAATGTAGAGAAAATCGAGGGGAACAAGTCCCGAAAAGGCGAAAATAGCAAAAGAGGCACCGAAATGAGATTTCGATCGGTTGGAAATGTCCGAAACGCGATGAACTTCGCGAATCGAACGACAGAAAACACGCGGGAATGCAAGGAAACGGCGGAAAAATGAGAGAAAAACACTTTGGAGAGAGAGAGCAAAGATTTTCGGCGGAGGTAAAGTGAGGAAAATAGGGTTTCAAGCCCTATTTTAAAGGACCCATAGCGAAATGCCGAATCTGCCCCCGATCAGCAACTTTTGGCCGGTCGGCACTGTTTTGTGCTGGTCGGCACAATATTGTGCCGATGAGTTGTTTCTTCAGCCGGTGGCCAGCCGGTGACCACCCCACTCAGCCGGTGGTGTTCCCAAGGCCTTGTTTTGGCAAATTGAGGAGTTTTGGGTCTTCATAGCTCAGGAAAATGCAAGAAAGTGCATCCCCGATGCTCAACCGGCCTCCGTTTTGACCTCGGACTGTGTCTTCTGTGCGTGGCACTCAGATTCAAGCGAGGGTTGTATCCTTTCGTATCCTTTTGTCTTTTACAAGATTCAAAAGTTGCCCCGTGTGCGTTGCATACATTCATCACACTGATCGGTGCGTTGCATTGCACCGTCATGCATTATCATGCATTCTATTACAAGCGTTTTCACGCATTGTCATGTATCTCAATACATACATTGCCTTGCACATCATGCCTTGATTTACGTTTCGTGCGGCATGCATGTCACACTCGCATTGTTCTACATCTCCTTTGAGGCACGCGTACCTCATTGCACTCCATTTTCCATTCTTACGGGGCACGCGTGTCTCATTCGTCTCATTTGCCCCATTTGCATTGGCATGCGTGTCCCGTGTGCGTTGCTTCGCACTTCCCCCTCTCTTGCGTGTACTACGCTGAGAGGTCTTTTTGTCTCCTCTCTCGCGTGTACTACGCTGAGAGGTCTTTTTGTTTTTCCTCTCTCGCGTGTACTACGCTGAGAGACTTTTTGCTTTTCCCTCTCGTGTGTGCTGCGCTGAGAGGTTACGCCGGTCCGGCGAGACCTTAAACACGCGCGGTCTAGGAGACCTTAAATCCTCGGGAGGTGCAAGACCTTCGGTGTGTTAAGTTGCCCCTCATTGCATTTGGCATGCATTTCATCGCGCTATTTTGCGCACCACACCTTATTTGCCCCTCCGGTCTGGCGAGACCTTAAACACGCACGGTCTAGGAGACCTTAAATCCTTGGGAGGTGCAAGACCTTCGTTCGCGTTGTCTAACGCACCGCGCTACTTTGCGCATCTCATTACATTTGGCATGCATTCCATCACGTGATCTAGCGTATCGCGCAGTCTGGTGCACCGCATCTCATGCATACATCTTGCATCCCGGTCTAGGAGACCTTAAATCCTCTGAAGGTGCAATTCCTTTGGTGTTTGTCGTGCTCGAACGACTTTCGGTGGTCTGGTAAAGCCACCTGCCTGTTTTTGCGGTGAGTTCCTAGAAGACCA
This sequence comes from Camellia japonica, assembly GCA_030407325.1. Taxonomy (NCBI): domain Eukaryota; kingdom Viridiplantae; phylum Streptophyta; class Magnoliopsida; order Ericales; family Theaceae; genus Camellia; species Camellia japonica. Next base: position 8,365 of record JAPPVO010005409.1, on the reverse strand, counting down.
ACTGGGACGGTGAAAACTAGAGTTTGAATGGCTTATGCCTAGAACGTAAAGGTTCGGGATTTCTGAGACTAAAGTCTGGTTTAAATACCCAGGGGGTGTACCCTCGGCTTGAAATCTGTATGGAAGCCCCATAGGTTGAGGCGGCGTGTTTACGCCTCAATTCTGGATACTGAACCAACCTAGTATATCGCCTTGTTGGTAAGATAGGGAAAGCTGCAATCATAGTCGTTGCATCATAGTACATATCTCATGCATCATTGTAAATAGTGCATATGTCATGCATTTCAAAAAAAAATCCAAAAACAAAAACACATGCATTATCATGCATCATTCTAAATACTGCATATGTCATGCATCATCCTAAATATTGCATATGTCATGCATTTCAAAAAACATGCATATGTCATGCATCATCATATATATTGCATATGTCATGCATTTCAAAAAACAAAAGCAAAAAAAACACATGCATATGTCATGCATATCATTGTAGTATAGTGTATATGTCATGCATTTTCTGTAAATATCCATTTCCATTCCATCGTAGTTGCATGCACCCATTGCATCACTTCCATCCATGGCTTGCGCCTTTCCAGGTTGAGCTTGGTCTGGTATGTGCCCCTACTTTTCACATCGAAGCACAGTTTTTGTGTATGCGCCTATTCCTTGACGAGCTTGGTTTGAGGGTTGCGGCACATTTTCTGTGTTAGACGCGGTTCGTATGCGTACATGCCTTTCCTAGGCAAAATTCGGTTTGGCCCGCATGCCATATCCATTGTATCCATTTCCATTGCATTGTAGTGTAATCATTGCATCCGGCATTAGGATCATTATTCCCTCCTCAGCGGGTCGTTTCCCCACTTATGTCATTCCACCCAATACTTGTTCTGGTGTCCGTGCGAAGTACTCATAGATCAGACATCGTTCTATGGGAGACGGACCTGTTACTTCCATCAACCTATTTGACATACGTGTGGTTTCGAACCGCTCATGATTGAATCATGATTCAATTGCCCTGCATGTAGTTTGCATATAGTTTCAATTGCATTGCATATCATTTGCATAATTCATACATAGTTTTGTATATATTGCATATCATCTTGCATTCATCATTGCATTGTCATGCATGTTGCTAACAATATCATACATGTTAAGTTTGCTTTCTTTGCAGGCACGATATTGTATGTACGGCTCATTTGAGGCCGGTGCAACCGGATGAGCCGCGCAGGTATTGTATCCTCCGAGTGAGACGTATTGAGAATTGCATAATTCTCTTACATCCTTTCTGCATTGTAGTGTAGATTGGTGCATGCTAGCTTCATTACAGCTTCCTTTGCATGATCATGAGTTATGCTCGGCCTTTTGCATCGTCAGTTGCATCTTGCCCCCGCCTAAGGGCGCATACCTTATCTGCGGCTTGTATGCCTGAGCCTGAACTACGCTGGTTTGATTCCTAAGGGATACGTAGGCAGCTTGCGAGTTCGACCATTTGCGCTTTGTATGTTTGTCCAAGTCATCGGCCATGTCAAAAATGGGTCGTCTCTGGGCTTTGACATTCACTCCCGTCATTGTTATGACTTTCGAGTTCTGTCAAAGAGGGGCAACTGTAGACACCCCATTTTTGACCATCCTCAAGACCTGGACGTCACAGCTTGGACACTCGGTGATTATCCATGTTTGTGTTTGTTTGGAGTTCCCGGAGTTCTCGACTCGCGCGCCTTGCCTCAGGACTTCCGAACCCGACCGTTTTGTGTTTGGTTTTGCACCAAACACTTGTGTTTTTCCTTGGAAGGGCGGGGAATGCCTTGTGAGGCATCCCCACACACCACCGGTTGTGGCTAGAGGCCACCGGCTGGCTGGTGTTGCCATCGGCACTTTATTGTGCCGACCGGCACTATTTTGTGCCGACCGGCACTAAGTTTTGCCGAAATGGCACTCTTTGCCGGCCGGACACTGTGCAGTTGCTTTATGAGATATTTTCAGACAGCTGTATAGTTTTGGTTCCCCTCCATACACGTGTATGGAGGGATGACCCTCTTAGTTAGCTTAGCTTGTAAGCTTTGCAAGCTTTGCTTGCCTATAAGAGGACCACTCCTCTTCTTGGCTTAGGGTTACAATTTTTTTAGACATTTTAGACAGAGAAGAAGCTCTGATTTTAGGTTAGAAGTTTTGTATCTATCCTATCTCTCTTCTTCCCTCTTATTTGTACACTAGGTGTTTGTGACTTACTATTGCTCATCAACACCTAGTGTTTCACCTTCCTTTGGTTACTAAGTTTATAAGGGCTGGTTCTTGGTGTTCTTGACTGGTTTGGAGCTCAAGGAAGCCACAACATCAACCTTTGTGAAGGTGGTCAACAAGGGTGAGAAACTTACTTTATTTACCCCATTTTTGCACTCTTTTTTTACATAGCTTAGAACTGTTTTTGTGCTTGGTGATCAACACATAAAAGTTCTGTTTTTTAGTCCTCTTGATAGTTTATTAAGGGTACTTTGTGCTTTGCGTAGGTTTGGCCACCCTTAGGCCTTGTTGAGATCCGAGACTTTGGTGTTTGGGCCTCTTCACCACTGAAATCTTGAGGGATTTTAGTGGTGAAGATGGTGCCTTGAAGTCCCAAGAAGGAGAGGGCCACCCCCTCTCCTTGATGTCCTTGAAAAGGGCAAGTTTTGGCCTCCAAAGGAGCACCATGTTTGATTGTTTGTTGAGCATGTCTTGGCTGCATTTCATGCTTATATTGCCATGATATAACATGTTTCTAAGTTGGTTTAGGTCCCTTATGCATGCTTAGCATAGTTGCCTTGTAATGCCTTTTGATCCTCTAACATGCCTAGGTTGTATGCCTTAGCTTCTAGCATGTTTTAGGCTTGCATTTGTAAAGTTTTTGTGCTCATATTTCCATGTTTTAGCTCTATCCATAGTCATTTGGGTTGATCTTGGCATGCATTATATAGCCCCTTTGCACTTTAGGCTTGCTAGCCTTTGAGTATGCACATGTAGCATGTGTTGCTTACTTCATTTTGATGGTTTGGAACCATTCGGTATGTCATTTCAGTCCCTTTGGTGTGCTTGTATGCTTACCTTAGTTGCTCCTTTAGTGCTTTAAAAGCATGTGTTGAATGCTCCATGTATTGGTCATGTTGCATGCCTTTGTGCTTAAGCCTCTTAGATGCCATCTAAGTAGCCATTTGGCTTTGTTTTAACATGCTAAAACTCTGTTTTAGGTTGTTCAATACATGCCATAGTTGTTTTGCATAAGTGTAGTTTAATGCTTCCATGACTTGCCTCAAGTGTTGAACCTATATTGCATGCATTTGTTTATCTTGCTTAACATGATTTGGCATCATCTCATAGCATGATTTTTAGAGCCTAAATTGCATGCTAGTTGTCCATTGTTGTGCCCCTTTAAGTGTGCTTAAGGGTTGTATGTTATGCTTAAGTGTTGGTGCCTTAACTTGTGCATGTGTGCATGTGTGTTTGGCCCTCATGATTTAGCATTTTGGCCACGGTTTTGAGCCTTTTTAGAGTTGCCCAATTCATGTATAAGACCGTCCTTCCATTGGTTTGCATGCTTATCTTGAATGCTTGCTTGAACCCTTTGCATAAGTATGTTGCATAGTCCATGTTGCATGTCTAGTTGACATGCTTAGGGTTGCATTTGTATTGTGCATGTTTGGCCTCTTGAAGTGAAGTATGATGGAGGTTGAGCACCCTTGTTTACTTGTTTGCATTGCATGCATTTGAAATCAAAGTTGCATCCTTGGTTCTTAGGGCCATCATGCATGGAGATGTGCGATTGGTGGTCCGAGAACCGAGGCACATCTGCCTTTGAGTCAAAAACATGATAAGGAGTGTGTTTGGTGCATACATGCTTTGAATTACATTGCCATGCAAGTTTTGTCCTCTGTTGCTGTGAGTTGCAGGTTTTGCAGGCATTTTGTGCCGACCGGCACTGTTTAGTGCCGACCGGCAGTAAACAAATAGCCGATGGCTTCTTTTTGTGCCGATGGCCTTCTCTTTCAGCCGGTGGTGTCCTACCCCAACCGGCGGTGATCCCCAATGCCCTGAGAGGCACTCCTGGGACTTTGGTAATTTTCTGAGGAGAGAAGAGGAAACAGAGGCAATCCGTGCATAGCAGTGCGGTTCCGAGCCAGTCCCGAGCGCGTGCTGCATTTGGCCCTCATCCCGAGGCGGTTTACTGTTTAATTAGATTAATTAATTCATCTGATTAATTTAGTGAATTTGTAATATTTTAATTAGCTTGCGTAGTTAATTAATTTGTATATTCTTTCGGTCCCTCCGAGCGAGGGCAAAGTTGTAATAAGTGTGTGTGAGTGGGTGTATGTCTTCCAAACCCCCATTTCTTTCTATCCCTTTTATTTACCCGCTTTTGATGGTAGATTAGGGCATACTTATTTTAGCATACCTTATGCAATGCATGCGTGCATTCATGCATTTGTTTACGTGCACCGGGCTCGGTACATCATACAAACTGCATCGTACTTTCAATTCCAAATTGAATACGTGATAGTTGTTGCACTTCATGTGCCATGCTTAGGATAGCCGAGCCTGTCTAGATTACATTCCGTATGCGCTGCATTAGTCACTTAACATAAACTAGGTCATGCATGTTTTGCTAACTGGTTTCTTGTTTTGGCACGGAGTACGATGTAAGTTTTTATGCTTTAGCATGTCACATGCGTGTGAATGTTGCCATGACAGTATGCTTACCATGCGGCTAAGTGCTTACGTGTTATAAACTGTTTGAATGCCTGTGGGTGGAGGTTGGATTGCGTGAGTTGGAACAACTCATTGAAATCCGTATTTTAGCCTACTTGCGAGTAGCAAAAACTAACACGTTTTTCGAGACAAAACGGATATGCAATGTTTATTTCCAAATTAGGCAATCTAGTCTATACTTGTTTGCTGTGCGCATAACATAGTAATTCTAGGTTAATAATTGGGATAAGAACGCATAATGTTTTGAAAATCGGATATCACGGTTAGTAGAGGCCGGTCTTCGGACCGGGCGAAAGGGGGTGCTCATAGCTGACCTTCCCCGATCGTACCCAAGCTCCCGAGCCAAGACATTTGGTGAAGACGGACACGTGGCCTTCGGCACCGAGTCAGGGTTTCCTAAATTCCCCCATAAAAATATTTAGGTGGCGACTCTGTAATCTGGGAAAGCAGTCCATGTTTGGCACTACTTTTTCAAAAATCTGTTTTCTTCAAAACGATTTGCCAGAGTTGGACTCTTTGGTTCAGATTTAGAACCGTGACAATTTGAGTCCGAACTGTAGTAGTCCCCCGCGGACGTGTTACACAGTGCGACGCGCAAAATAGCACGAGTGATAAACAACACAAAAATAGTGCGACGCGCAAAATAGCGCGATTGTGAAACTGCACAACACAGTGCGACGCGCAAAATAGCCCGAGTGTGAACTGCACAAAAACAGTGCGACGCACAAAATAGCGCGAGTGATAAACTGCACAGAACAGTGCGACGCGCAAAATAGCGCGAGTGTGAAACTGCACAAAAATAGTGCGACGCGCAAAATAGCGCGAGTGATAAACAGCACAAAACAGTGCGACGCGCAAAATAGCGCGAGTGTGAAACTGCACAAAACAGTGCGACGCGCAAAATAGCGCGAGTGTGAACTGCACAAAACAGTGCGACGCGCAAAATACCGCGAGTGATAAACTGCACAAAACAGTGCGACGCGCAAAATAGCGCGAGTGATAAACTGCACAAAACAGTGCGACGCGCAAAATAGCGCGAGTGTGAAACTGCACGAAACAGTGCGACGCGCAAAATTGCACGAGTGTGAAACTGCACAAAACAGTGCGACGCGCAAAATAGCGCGAGTGTGAACTGCACAAAAACAGTGCGACGCGCAAAATAGCGCGAGTGATAAACAGCACAAAACAGTGCGACGCGCAAAATAGCGCGAGTGTGAAACTGCACAAAACAGTGCGACGCGCAAAATAGCACGAGTGTGAACTGCACAAAAACAGTGCGACGCGCAAAATAGCGCGAGTGATAAACAGCACAAAACAGTGCGACGCGCAAAATAGCGCGAGTGTGAAACTGCACAACACAGTGCGACGCGCAAAATAGCGCGAGTGTGAACTGCACAAAAACAGTGCGACGGGCAAAATAGCGCGAGTGATAAACTGCACGAAACAGTGCGACGCGCAAAATTGCGCGAGTGTGAAACTGCACAAAACAGTGCGACGCGCAAAATAGCGCGAGTGTGAACCGAACAAAAACAGTGCGACGCGCAAAATAGCGCGAGTGATAAACAGCAGAAAATAGTGCGACATGCAAAATAGCGCGAGTGTGAAACTGCCGAAAACAGTGCGACGCGCAAAATAGCGCGAGTGTGAACAGCACAAAAACAGTGCGACGCGCAAAATAGCGCGAGTGATAAACTGCACAAAACAGTGCGACGCGCAAAATAGCGCGAGTGATAAACTGCACAAAACAGTGCGACGCGCAAAATAGCGCGAGTGTGAACTGCACAAAAACAGTGCGACGCGTAAAATAGCGCGAGTGAAAAACAGCACAGAACAGTGCGACGCGCAAAATAGCGCGAGTGTGAAACTGCAAAAAAATAGTGCGACGCGCAAAATAGCGCGAGTGATAAACAGCACAAAACAGTGCGACACGCAAAATAGCGCGAGTGTGAAACTGCACAAAACAGTGCGACGCGCAAAATAGCGCGAGTGTGAACTGCACAAAACAGTGCGACGCGCAAAACAGCGCGAGTGATAAACTGCACAAAACAGTGCGACACGCAAAATAGCGCGAGTGATAAACTGCACAAAACAGTGCGACGCGCAAAATAGCGCGAGTGTGAACTGCACAAAAACAGTGCGACGCGCAAAATAGCGCGAGTGATAAACTGCACGAAACAGTGCGACGCGCAAAATAGCGCGAGTGATAAACTGCACAAAACAGTGTGACGCGCAAAATAGGGCGAGTGTGAAACTGCACGAAACAGTGCAACGCGCAAAATATCGCGAGTGTGAACTGCACAAAAACAGTGCGACGCGCAAAATAGCGCGAGTGATAAACAGCACAAAACAGTGCGACGCGCAAAATAGCGCGAGTGATAAACTGCACAAAACAGTGCGACGCGCAAAATAGCGCGAGTGATAAACTGCACGAAACAGTGCGACGCGCAAAATTGCGCGAGTGTGAAACTGCACAAAACAGTGCGACGCGCAAAATAGCGCGAGTGTGAACTGCAGAAAAACAGTGCGACGCGCAAAATAGCGCGAGTGATAAACAGCAGAAAACAGTGCGACACGCAAAATAGCGCGAGTGTGAAACTGCACAAAACAGTGCGACGCGCAAAATAGCGCGAGTGTGAATAGCACAAAAACAGTGCGACGCGCAAAATAGCGCGAGTGATAAACAACACAAAAATAGTGCGACGCGCAAAATAGCGCGATTGTGAAACTGCACAACACAGTGCGACGCGCAAAATAGCGCGAGTGTGAACTGCACAAAAACAGTGCGACGCGCAAAATAGCGCGAGTGATAAACTGCACAGAACAGTGCGACGCGCAAAATAGCGCGAGTGTGAAACTGCACGAAACAGTGCGACGCGCAAAATTGCACGAGTGTGAAACTGCACAAAACAGTGCGACGCGCAAAATAGCGCGAGTGTGAACTGCACAAAAACAGTGCGACGCGCAAAATAGCGCGAGTGATAAACAGCACAAAACAGTGCGACGCGCAAAATAGCACGAGTGTGAAACTGCACAAAACAGTGCGACGCGCAAAATAGCGCGAGTGTAAACTGCACAAAAACAGTGCGACGCGCAAACTAGCGCGAGTGATAAACAGCACAAAAACAGTGCGACGCGCAAAATAGCGCGAGTGTGAACTGCACAAAAACAGTGCGACGCGCAAAATAGCGCGAGTGATAAACTGCGCGAAACAGTGCGACACGCAAAATAGCGCGAGTGATAAACTGCACAAAACAGTGTGATGCGCAAAATAGGACGAGTGTGAAACTGCACGAAACAGTGCAACGCGCAAAATATCGCGAGTGTGAACGGCACAAAAACAGTGCGACGCGCAAAATAGCGCGAGTGATAAACAGCACAAAACAGTGCGACGCGCAAAATAGCGCGAGTGATAAACTGCACGAAACAGTGCGACGCACAAAATAGCGCGAGTGTGAAACTGCACAAAACAGTGCGACGCGCAAAATAGCGCAAGTGTGAACTACAGAAAAACAGTGCGACGCGCAAAATAGCGCGAGTGATAAACTGCAGAAAACAGTGCGACGCGCAAAATAGCGCGAGTGTGAAACTGGACAGAAACTGTGCGACGCGCAAAACTGCGCGAGTGTGA
>JAPPVO010005408.1:0-29295 GCA_030407325.1 Camellia japonica | reverse complement strand
ATGTCATCTCCCTCATAACACATCCCCTGCATAATATCACAAACATTGTACAATACGGAATTTAACAGGTTGACCATTCACTTGATAGATATGAACATTCACAGTACTGACATTAGAATATACACTAATGTGAACATTCACATCAGGTATCATAATGTGAATGTTCACATCTGCTACCAGTTTATAATAATGTGAATGTTCAAATTATATGCTTATTATGTTGTCAATCTTAAATGATAGACAGATGTGAATGTTAACAACAACAACAAAATATGACAGTGTCAACATTCAAATCTGTAATACATTGCATGACTATTTGACAAATTAACAGACGTGAACATTCACATCAGTTATCATTAGCAGATGTGAACATTCACATCATTTACATTGAACATGAAACAAAATTCGAAGATTGTTACCATTCTAAACTGAAAATTCACATTGCTACCATTCTAAACTTCACAAATGGAACACCTTAGGAAACTATTATTACCTGAAGTAGAATTTGTCCAGTGCTCAGGTGCCAACTCCTTGAAAAATTATGAGCTCGTTGTTTACCCCCTTTTTAATTTTGCAAGCTTTTCATGGAACCCTACCACAGTTGGCTCGTAGGCACAGTCACCCAAACTACTTACTAGGTGATCCCTGAATCCATTCAATTCCTTTCATCCGGTCTCTTAAATTGCTCTTCAAGTGTTGTAAGCAAAACCGTGATGAGCTGATGGGAACACCTTTGGCATAGCTTCTAACAGACCAAGATTACAATCTGAAATAAAAGTAATATGGCGCTTCCCATCAATAACCTTCCCAAGTTAATGCAAGAACCACGACCAATTGGCGTGGCTCTGAATCAACAATCACAAATACAACAGGAAAACAGACCTACAACACAACACCAATACACAACTGTTCACAATATTCCAAAGTGAATAGAAAACAGTATAAACGAACAGGTCATGTGAATGTTCATTATCTACATTGCCCTATTTATTATTGTTATTTTTGGATTCAGGTTCATAAACATCAACGATGTGAACATTCACATTAAGACCATTAAAAATTATTGATTGTGAGTCACTGACAATGTAACATTCACAGTACTGTTCATTAATGGATCAACTAACATTAGTATACACTGATGTGAACATTCACATCAGTGTGTAATAATGTGAATGTTCACATTACTGTCATTAGCATACACAGATGTGAACATTCACCATCAGTGCATACTAATGTCAATGTTCACATTAATTATAATTACCAATCACTCTTTTGTCCAGACTATGCTGCTCAGAGTGAATCTTGACATGAATAGACAGCTAAAAAAAACTACTAACCATTGTTTCCGTCTTTCGCCGTTGCCGCAAGTAGCTGACCTTTGTACTTTCCTTTGAGGAATGTTCCATCCAGGAATAATAAAGGCCGACAAGCATTGAACCCAGAAATACACGCAGCGAATGACACAAAGAAGCGACAAAACTATTGACTACTCGCATCATAGTCAATATTGACATAACTCCCTGGATTATACCGCATTACGGCATCCAAATAACCGCAGCTGGTCAAACGATAACGAGTGATCTCCATGAATACCAGCCTTTGCTTTCTCCACACCCAACCATACGACATGGTAACTCACATCTAGCCCATAATCCCTCTTCAAATAGTCACCACTTCACACGCCGAGTCAACGGCTTGTCCCTCACAATTTCAGATATGGTACTCGACACCAAATCCGAACTAACTCGCGGATTCTTTGATGTTCAGACATCCATACCACAAGTATGCACATCACTAAACCTCTTGATGTAGAAAAAATCATTTGCTCGTTGTGCTCTACAATGTATAGCCCACAAGCAGCCCCTCTCCTCTCGCATCGCACACACAGCAGTAACTCTTGTTGTCTCGTTTTTCACGTATGTAAACTTAAACCCACATTGGATGGCATACTTACATAAAACGTCACGAAATTCTTGTGCACCTCCAACAAACCGTTGTCCCACATGCGTAATACCATTTGCCCAAGGGGCTGACAACAACACCTTCTCCTTATGGTGGCAAAATCTCCGTAGTACATCAATTTCTTCCTCAACCCCCACACGCAGCAATCCCAAACTACTTGACTGACCAATATCACTTTTCAACTCAACCACAACTTCTACATGTTGTACCCCATTGATTTAGCAAGCAGTAACATGTTCTGAAATTCTTCCTCATTGTCCAAATCACACTTATTAATCCCAGGTAGTTTACAGAACAATGAAATAGAACCAGCAGACAACTCATCCCATTCTCACACAAACACTCCACCAAACGAAATAACACATTGCGCGGGCAACATTTATTACAGTTGTACTACAACCATATGTACACACCAACAGCATAAAGGTTGTAGACACCAATTTTTTGACTGTCCTCAAGACTTGGTTGTGCTTGTAGGTACCCCAACAACTAGTTCGATTGCTCACTGAGTACTCGACTGTCGCGGTGGAACGTCACCGGTTCAAGCTTCCCGGACCTTGTATCCTTTCTGCCCCTTTTTTGGACCTTGGCTAAGTCCTTTCATAGTGGACCTTTTGGTGCACTGCCGGCCATGTCTTTGTGCCTGCCGGCCATCAGTGAGCCACTGCCGGCCATTGATGATAGCAGGCACCCCCCCTGTCTCAGCTGGTTTTCCTCCGGATCTTTTGAGCCAGTTGGTTTTTTGTTTGCTCCCCTCCATACACGTGTATAGAGGGATGGAACCTTTGTAAAGCTTCTTGAAGAAGCTTTAGCTTTGCATTCCTCTATATAAGGAGAGAGCCTCTCTCCTTAAAAGGGTTCAGCTATTTGAAGAGAAAAAGCTCTCTTTCTCTCATATTGTTTGTATTTTGTGCTTAGAAATTGGATTTCCTTGCACTTTTACACTACAACACATAGAGATACACCACCACCATTGGACCAAGCTTCTTGGGAGGTCTTCTTGAGGTCTGAAAACTGGTTTCCACCCCTTGAAGTTGCTGGTTTCGAAGAGGGTCTTCAAGGGTGAGTATTTTCCCCATTTTTGCACCTTTTTGTACCTCACTTTAGCCCTCCTTGCATATTGATTTGGGCTTTGCTTATAACTGAAAAAAGTCTTGTATTTAAGTGCTTTTGAAGTTTTTTTAAGGTCTTTTTGCTGCTAGGGGTGTGTAACCCCCTTGCATGCTTTGTTTGGCTTTGTTTTAAGCCATTCCTTGAGGCCTCCGAGCTAGCCTTGGTTTGGCCTTCTTACCACTGAAATCCAGTGGATTTTCAATAGTAAAGGTGTAGTTTTGAGGTCCTTAATCAGAGGGGGTGGCCCCCTCTCTTTTGGTTCCTCTTTGCTTGCATTTTTGGCCTTCCAAAGGACCATCCCTCCATGCATTTTTGAGGCTTGGTTCAGGCCTATTTTTGTGAATTTTAGGACCTTCCTTGGCCTGTCCATGGCTGGTTTGGTCATATTTTGCATGCATCTAGTATGTGTTGTGTAACTCCATTCATAGCTCATCAAAGTAGCATGTGTGCTTAGCTTTGTTTAGTCCATTTCAGTGGGTTTTTGGTGATGTTTTACCATGCCATGAATCTTTTTTGGGTTAGTTTTGTCACTCCATGCTTGCATGATACACTTGTAGTGTAAATCCCCTAAACTAGCCATATGCTCCATGCTTTGCCATGTCATGTTAGCTTGTATGGTTTACATTTCAGCATGTATTTGGTCATCATTTGGCATGTCATGACCCTATCCATAGTTTGTTTGACCATCCTTTGCATGCTCCATATAGGTGTAGAACAAATCTTGTTTACTAGCCCTTTGTGCATGATGTTTTGACTCATCATACTAGCATATTTTGGCTTTGCTCTAACATGATTTTATGCTTATTTTGGGCTGTCCTAGGACTTTTTTGGGCTGCCATGGCCATATCACTGGTGCTTTGTATAGCTATAGTGTGAATGCTTAGGCTAGTCTTGGGTTTTGAGGCCCCTACCATGCCATACATGTGATGTTTGCATGCTTTGCCCTCATTCCATATGCTATTTCAGTCCATGAAATGTTGTCATACACTTGCATTTGACATGCCTTGAATGCTTTATAGAGCTTGTGCTTTATGCCTCAAGAATTGACTTTTGTACATGCCATTAAGCCTAAGCCTTTGGCTCATCATTTCAGTGCATTTTGGGTCTTATTATACCATGATGTAACTCTGTTTTATGTTGTCCAAGTCTTGTCACGATTGGTTTCAATAGGTGTAGTGCATTGCCTCTTTAAAGCCTTACATGCTCCATGTTTTTGGCTTTGTGTTCTAGCCTATGTTGGCTAGCTTTGAGCTTAGTTTTGGTCTTGTTTGGACCTACCCTAGGACTATTTTAGGTCCCCTCGGCCCCTTGGGGTTTGCCTTGTATGGCCATGGCTTAAGTCCCTTTGCTCACTTCGAGCTTTGAGCATCATAATATGCTATGCTTGCATTGTTGATTTGATTTGGCATCACTTTACATGAGATTTCAGAGCTTACCTCATTGTCATACATCTGTGTTTGTTGCTCCTTAAGTGTGATTAAGAGTTGTCCTCTTTGTGCCTTAATACTTGAGCCACTTGGCATACATGTTTGCCTTGCCATTTCATGCTTTTCATGCCATCAATTCATCACTTTTGGCCACTGATTTGGGCTTAGTTGAGAGCTGCCCACATTAGTTTAAGTCCATCCCTTTGCATGTTGTCGCATGCCTGTCTTGTATATTGTTGTATGCTTGCTCCATCTTTGCATGTTGTCGCATGCTAGCCCCATTACATGTTGTTGCATGTTCATGTTGCATTTTGTCATGTTGTCCAAGGTTGTCACCTCACATCATGCCTATGTGCTTGTTACATGTCATTAGCCTTGTTAGGTTATTCATATTGCATGTTTGCCATCCTTACGTGTTGCATTGTTTGGATTAAGTGTTAATCCGAGCACGAGGAACGAGGGGCGTTTCATACTCCGAGTGATGGAACGTGTCTCAATTCTCGGTCGCCGAAGCTCTTGATGATTCATGATAGAGTTCTAGGCTTTACTTACTTTATTTGTGCATTCATTTTCATATTGATTTGCGCAAGTTGGATCTTTGGCCATCATGCATCGGGATGCGTGATTGATGGTCGTGGATCCGACTAGGCCTCTCCCTTGATGTTTTGAGGCAATATGGGGTGGCATAGTGCATACATGCCCTTAGGAGACCCTCCCTTCTCTCTATTTTGTGCTTTGTTGCAGCTTGGTGTCACAGCACACCAGTGGCCGGCAGTGCACCACTGATGGCCGGCAGTGTCACACCCTTGGCTAGCAGTGCCTTGTTGTTGGCCGGCATCTCTCCTTTCATGGCCGGCAGGCCACTGGTGAATTCCCCAGCAGTGTTTTGGTAAGTTCCAACAACAAACACTAGAAGACACCCTGCAAACAGAGCCTCTAAAGAGCAACCGGAAGGTGTTTCGAGGCGAAGAACCGAAGCGAGCATGCGTACCTTCCTCTTCTCCAAACAGAGCTGGAATAGCATTCATTTACTGCTTACTTGTTAGTTAGTAGTTGTGTAATAATTAGTTGAAGCTAGTTATTAATTCGGTTTTGTAATAATTAATTAGCTCGTGAGTTAGTTGATTAGGCGGCCTGTATTATTTATTCGGACCCTCCGAGCGGGGGCACAATTGTAATAAGTGTACGTGTGTGTGATGTATGTCTTCCAACCCCACGTCTTTCTCCCTTTTATCTACCAGCTTATGATGGTTAGATTAGGGCATGTTTTAATTAGCATACTTATGCTTGCATGTTTGCATTCATTCATCTGTCTTGCATGCACCGGGCTCGGCGCATCATACTAACTGCATTGTGTTTCAATTCCGAGTTGAATACGTGTTAGCTGTAGCATCGTATATGCCATCTTAGAATAGCCGAGCCTATTATAGTTGCATTTTTGCATGTGTTGCATTAGGCACTTCTGTATAGTTAGGATCATGCATGGATTTCTAACATAGCTTCTGTTTTGGCTTGGAGTACTCGGTAAGTATTTATGCTTTAGCATCCTTGTATGTGTGTGAGTGACTGCCATGATAGCATGCTTACCATGAGGCTACCTGCTTATGTGATATATCTGTCTGAATGCCTGTGGGTGAAGGTTGGATTATCTGAATTGGAACAATTCATTGATTGCAAGTCTTAAGCCCACTAGATAGTGGCAAATCATCTCGTTTTCTAAAGCCCACCCGAGGGTGGCAAATCCACGTCTTAGCCTACTTGCGAGTAGCACCATCAAACCATTTTCAAAATAAACAAACATGAAATGTTCTGTTCCAACTCAAGCGATCCAGTCTATACTTGTATGCTGTGTGCATCACATAGTAATTCGAGGCTAATAACCGGAATAAGAGCACATAATGTTTTCAAAACTCGATATCATGGTTAGTAGAGGTCGATCTTTGATCGGGCGAGCGGGGGTGCTCATGAAGTGACCTTCCCCAATCGTACCCAAGTTCCCGAGCCGAGGCAACTTTGGTGATGACGGACACGTGGCCTTAGGCAACGAGTCAGGGTTTCCTAAATTCCTCCAAAATGAAATATTTAGGTGGCGACTCTGTATCTGGCAAAGCAGTCCATGTTTGGCACTTCTTTCAAAAAATCTGTTTTCAAAAACGATTTGCCAGATTTGGACTCTTTGATGATTCATTGGTCTTGCATTGCACTCTGCGAGATTAGATACAGGACCGTGACATTGAGTCCTGAACTGTAGCGAGCCCAAATGAACAAAACGGGATTTCCCTCCCGGGACGTTCGGGGACGTCTACAGTTTCTGGCGACTCTGCTGGGGAGTTAGAGAACTTAACTCGAACTCATGATATCTGGTTTTGACTACACTTATGTGTTTCTTTGCATTGCATTTGCATTGGTGCGCCTAGGACACCGTGTTTGCCGTATGCTATTCCTGAACGGTTTGCGGAGGCTCGCTTCGAGAAGCGTGCCATAAGGCTGACTGGTTGCGAGCTCTGCCACGACGGGAACACAAACCCCGGTTTTACCGGGGCACCCTTTTTGACCATTCGACCTAGTGCATATTCGGAATCCATAGTGACCATTCCAAACTAGGACAGGTTGCTTACCCGTTTATAGGTTGTTTGAAACCACTGCGTGCGTAGTGAAACCCTAGTTCCTGACAAAATAGGACAGGGAAACCTTACCCCAACATAAGGGTGTTTTTGGCTCTCACTTGTTTGTTATGTGCTTTTAGAGTGCGTCTCTATAGGAATGCATGTATCAGTTTACAAGTTTGGGCATCAGGCCTGCGGGCACCACTTCAGTATTTTGGGTATCGGGCCTGCGGGCACCAATTTAGTATTTTCGGAATCAGTTATCTGCGGGTATCGGATTCAGTTTTGGGGGCAGTGATTTGGGAACAATGATCAATGTCAGAGAACAGTGTATTCAGCTTATCAACTGCGTGTTAATTATACCCGACTGTGTGTTGTGTTTATTTACGCTGTTATGCTGTCCGTTTATCTGGTTGTGTATTTCCTTATTATTGCTTTATTTATCTTTTTGCTAGGTAGTTTAGCACAATTGCTTCAGACCAAGCAGATATTCCCCAAGCACTCTAGACAAGAGGTCGCCGACTCCATCGATTTGAGGATCTGGTCGACGGACAACCAGTGTATCATTCCTTACCCCCGGTTATCAGACCGAGGTCGAGAAGACGCAGTGTATCCAAGCAGAGGTTGCCAGAGCAGTGGTTTACCCCATCAGTGGACAGTCGGACTGAGGTCTCAATTGTTGCTATAGAGATAGACCTTCCAGTAGTTCAGACAGATCAGGGCAGTATGGCAGGAACGCCAGAGTTGAGGAAATATGCGTCAGATGCAGGAGACCATGAGAGCCATGCAGCAGGACGTTCGCGCGGGATAAGTTTGCCAAACAACAGGCCGAGATCATGGCCCAGCAGGCAGAGTTAATTACCAGGCTGCAACAACATGCCGGCGCATCTGCTTCACACCCAGCTCCTCCCCCACCAGGAGTTCCAGTGCCCGGGGAGGCACCAAATGTCCAGGGAGATACGGACATCCCAACGGGGCCGGCTCCACCCCCAATTCTACCTCAACTATCTAAGGCACCTACGCCTGTCAATCAACCGGACTCTCCCTTTGAGTTCGAGGTGGACCATACAGCGTTAAAATTGAGCAAGCTTGAGAAGCTGTTCAAGAAATCCCAAGGGGTGAAGTCCATCCCAGACATCGAGGGCGGATATACCGATGTGGCTGTGACGCTGCCAGATAGGTTCAAAATGCCACAAATCAACCGCTTCAACGGATCCGGGGATCCCATGGTCCATCTTCGATTGTTCTCAGATATACTGCAACCGATGGGCCTCACCAGACCGCAGAAGCTTTCGCTATTCGGCCGAACCTTGTCGGGTGTGGCCGCTATCTGGTACGCAAAGTTAGAAGATGAGGTTAAGCGGAACTGGGACGAGATGGTTGAGGCTTTCATTGCACAGTACTCCTATAACACTCAAATCGAGATTACAACCCGTGATCTTGAGACAACAAGGCAGGAGCCTAAGGAGAGCTTTTCAGATTTTGTAGCCGGTGGAGGGCAAAGGCCTCAATGATGACCCTAAGGCCTACCGATAAAGATCAAATTCGGATGATTGTGCACAATCTCCAGCCAAAACTGATGCAGAAAATGATTGTGTTCCCCTTCCCTACCTTTTCAGATTTGCACGAGATGGGGGTACAAATTGAGCATGCTATGAAACAAGGTCTGATTGACCAAGACAGAGAGAAACCCCGAAGAACCATCAACCGCAACAACAACACAAGCACCAGCAATGCCGTAAATGCTAGAGCTTCAGAGGTAAGCATGGTCACCACCATCCCCCTTCCAAGACCCATGGCAGCTACACCTTTCTCCGGCGCGTCCGGAAGCAACACACAAACCACCAAATTCGAACCTCGAGGCCAGAGAGCCTTCACCCCACTGTATATGCCCCTGTCCAAGGCTCTAGGGGTATTAATCAAGAAAGGGCACTTAAAGCCCCTAGAGCTGAGGCCACTGCCAAATCCACTCCCACCCTCTCACAACCCTACAAAATACTGCGCATATCACCAACAACATGGTCACAACACTGACCAATGTTTTAGATTGCGTCATGAGATTCAAGATCTCGTTGACAAGCAGGTGATTGTGCCTCCAGAAAAACCCAATGTCACAACAAACCCTCTCCCACCACATAACCAAGCTCCACCCCCCAAAAGAATCAACTTTATCCAGACTGGGGTCGTGTCTTACGATCCTAGCATCTATATCACTCCTTCTCACCTACCTAAGCCGAAGGTGCTCCTTCCTGACTGCACTGACTTGTGCATGTTGGACATCTCCAGAACCCAACCCGAACCATTGGTGGTGACTGTCGAAGACAGAACAGGGGAGATTTCAGAGGAGAATGGGATTGTCGAGCCAGAATCTAAGGAATCTGGGAATGTTGCTGAGGGGGTATACAGTCCGAGTGACTACATTCTATCAGTAGGCCAGGTTGGGTTAGATGTGGAATTGCCGGCAGGGGCAGGGCTTTGTATGATACAGAGGGATGAATCTGGTCAGAGGACAGATGACTTGGCAGCTGTGGAAGAGGACTTTGCTAACCTCCAATTTTTCAATGAACAAGACCCAGAGGGCATGGTAGTCAACTGGTCAAATTTTGAGGAGTCAGCAGAGGTCACCGGGTGGCTTGATGACCTACAAGATGTTGTCGACGAAGCTCAATTGGAACGGGGCCCGGCAGGGGCAAGGATATCAGTAGTGGCCGGAAGGGCCAGAAATCAGAATGAATCGCCGGAGAGCGCCGGTGCCAAGAATTTCGCTCAGGACTTGGGCATTGTGAATGCAGGAAGTGTTGAACAGCCAACTGTACTGACGCAGTTGGAACAAGAAAGATTCGGGGATTCTAAGAGAATCAGAAAAGCTAAGGGCCCTGAGGGGACTAAAAGTGCTGTGTGCACGAGGATAGAGAATGCTGCGAGCATGTGGACGGAGAGTACTGCGAGTACAATTGTACCGAAGCCAGACAGGTGTCTGTTGGCTGCCGACGGAATGTGGTGGGAAGACGATGATCTATGTCTGCCCATACGGATGAGGATTGGGGGAGCAACCAGCCAGACGATACCTGGTACATCGGCGAAGTGATATAACTAGAAGCGGGCGGTATTTCAAGCCCCCACATCTAGATCAGCCAGAGGCGTCTGGGAAAGATAAGGAGGTAGAGAAACAGAAAGAGAAGCAACTCGAAGAAGAGCTGTACTGAATCAGTTGAAAAAGATACAGGCAGACATCTCCATCTGGGGACTGCTTATGGCATCGCGAGTGCATCGACAAGCTGTCTTATCGGCCATGGACAAGGCCAAGCTCTCAATAGACACCACCCCGAACAGCTGGTGGGCTTAGTTTTTCCAGAGGGGCTACCCCAATGTTGACTTTCTCCGACAAAGAATTGCCACCTGAGGGTGTGAACCATAACAAGCCACTCTACATCTCTGTGGAGTGTAGAAACAAATGGATACCCGTGGTACTCGTCGACACAGGGTCCGTCATCAATGTGTGCCCGGCAAGAACTGCATATGCAATCGGTTTAAAGACCGCGGACTTTGTGCTGACAGCCCAGGTGATTCGGGCATATGACAACATGAGCAGAGAAGTCATGGGGACAGTGAAAATTCAGACCAAGGTTGGGCTGGGACAGCACGAAATAGACTTCCACGTCTTAGAAGTTCCTGCAACTTTCAATATGCTTGGGGCGGCCGTGGCTGCACCAAGTGAAGGCAGTTTCGTCCACCTTGCATCAGATGGTGAAATACCCCCATGGGAAGGGAGTAGCCATTGTTTTTTTGGGAATTCATCGATCCATCCACCGCCATAAGTATCTACGCCAGTTTTGGAAATTAAGCACGGTATGGAGGATGTGTTCTTATCCGGTTTTACCCTGGCTGAGCCCGGGTCGTGCAGAACATCATGGCTGTTAATGAGGGGTTGTATGTCAGTGCTCAATCAGTATACCTCATGAACAAGCTTCAACACATCCCCGGGATGGGATGGAAGAAAGAGCGGTCAGAAGGGCGTCGCAGCATTGGCCGAAGTACCACACAACCCACATACCTTTGGCTTGGGTTATCTGCCCACCAAAGAGGATTGGGTAAGGAAAGGTAAGGAGATGGCTGGGAGAGTCAGAGTGAAGCAGGCGGGGAAGCCTTTTGAGCTGATGCATAGGCCCATTCAGGGTACCCTAAACGGACGCTTCGTCCGGGAGGGGGAGGACTTTCCGTTTTGTGGCTTCCCAGAGCCGTGGCTAAACGCGGAGAGGAAGCGCGTGCCGGGTTTTGAGATTTTCTTTGACCTACAGTTATCCGGGGATGACGTTGCCGAAGAGTAGACGGACCCATTAGCTGAGGCTGAGCAGAGCAAGAAAGTGGAGTCTGAGGACGCCGAAAGTGAAATGGGGGTAGCGCTGGCGTGTCTACTTCCAGATCCTCCGATCGAACAAAAGTGCTTGGGGATAACTTCTCGGTATGCGTAATCAGGAATGAAACAGTTGCGGGCCTACCAGTAAACATTTTGGATGCATCTATCACACCCTCTCTCATTTGGCAGTATGAAGAGGGATTTTTGTCAAGCAGCACCAAGTCAGGTAGTGAGCCGGAATCTGATTCCTCCGAATCTGTTGAGTCGAAATCAGGTTCCAGCTCGACTGAGTCTGAGTCCGGTATTCCAAGGGGTGATAACTCGGATACCACAGTCCTGTCCAGGTCGTCTTTTTCTTTCTCTTTTGAGTCTGTTGTAACCGAAGATTCAGACGATTTGGATGTGCTTAATGAGAATGATGTGGCTGTGGTTTCTGAGTACTTTTCTGTGCCCTTGATTTATTGCATTAACTCAGACTTTCAAAATTTTGATGAAAACGACGAGGAAGAAATTCCTCCGATTTTGCAATGCTTAATTGAACAAGAGCAGGAAAGATTTGTTAAACCCTTAATGGATGAAATCACTACCGTGAATATTGGTACTGAGGAGGACCCACGGCTGGTCCAGATCGGGTCCACGTTGTCTTTGGAGGAACGCGAGCGCTTAGTCGCTTTATTAAAAGATTTCAAAGATGTTTTCACGTGGTCCTACAAAGACATGCCTGGGATCGATCCTGAGATTGTACAGCACCGGATCCCTCTTGACCCCGAGGCCCGACCCGTTAAACAAAACTCAGAAGGATCCGCCCGACTGGGCTCTCAGATTAAAGAAGAGGTCACCAAAGAAATTGACGCAGGGTTCCTGCTGGTATCCGAATACCCGACTTGGTTGGCCAACATTGTTCCAGTGCCGAAGAAGGATGGCAGGATCCGGGTATACGTGGATTTCAGGATTTGAACAGAGCTAGTCCGAAGGACGACTTTCCCTTGCCGCATATTGATGAGTTAGTGGACTTCACAACGGGGCATGTTTTGCTTTCGTTCATGGATGGATTCTCGTGCTACAATCAGATAGTGATGGCACCTGAAGATCAGGAGAAGACTGCTTTCACCACCCCGTGGGGGACATACTGCTACAGGGTGATGCCATTTGGGCTAAAGAATGCTGGAGCTACATATCAACGGGCGCGACCACAATATTGCACGACATGATCCACAAAGAGGTTGAGGTGTACGTGGACGACATGATTGTCAAGTCCAAAGAAAGAGAGGACCACTACACGCCTTGCAAAAGTTCTTCCAAAGGATCAGAGAATTTCGGTTGCGGCTGAAATCCTCAGAAGTGTACGTTCGGTGTTACAACAGGGAAAATGCTGGGGTTCTGATTACACAGAGAGGTATCGAAGTCGACCCTTCCAAAATCAAGGCCATCTTAGAAATGCCACCACGAAGGACTGAAAAGGAGGTGCGAGGCTTTCTGGTAAAGTGCAATTCATAAGACGGTTTATCTCAAAATTAACCTTGACTTGTGAACCACTTTTGGCCTCCTGAAGAAAGGAAAGAAATTTCAATGGGACGGCCGATGCCAAGCTTTTGAACAGATCAAGGAATACTTACAGAACCCGCCCGTGTTGTCACCACCAGAGCCGGGGAGACCGTTGATTTTGTATCTTTCAGTAACTGAGACTACAATGGGTTGCATGCTCGCGCAAGAATCAGAGGACAAAGTGGAGAGAGCCATCTACTACCTGAGCAAGAAGATGCTGGAGTATGAGACTCGCTACACACCATTGGAAAAGGCTTGCTTAGCCATGGTATGGGCCACCAGGAAGCTGCGGCACTAACTATTAGCTCACTCTGTAATGTTGGTTTCGAGATTAGATCCCATCAAATATCTATTCGAGAAACCGGCGCTTACGGGTAGGCTAGCTCGTTGGTTGCTGTTGCTTTCCAAATTCGATCTGAAATATGTGACGCGCAAGTCAGTCAAGGGAAGAGCGGTAGCAGAGTTCTTAGCCGATCATCCAATGGAAGGAGGTGAAGTAGTTGAGTACTTATTCCCAGATGAGGCCATTTTGCATATCGATGACGAGTTTTGGACGATGTACTTTGACGGAGCATCAAACCAGTACGAGTATGAGATAGGAGTGTTGTTGATAGCACCTGACAACTCCCGTATCCCTCTAGCATTCAAACTCCGGTTCAAAGTCTCGAACAACGAAGCAGAATATGAGGCATGCATTGCCGGTCTAGAAGCAGCCTTAGAATTAGAGGCAAAATGGTTGGACGTCATCGGAGACTCGAACCTTGTTGTATCTCAAGCGAAAGGAGATTGGAAAGTCAAAGAAGAAAAGATGATTATGTATCACCAGACCTTGAACTTGTTAATTCCTCGGTTTGAGAAGTTAAATTTTACTCATCTGTTAAGAGAGAACAACAGGTTCGCAAATTCACTAGCAACTCTATCTTCCATGATAGACATCCCGTTTGGAGTCCGGATGCGTCCAGTCATTATCGACCAAAAATTTGTGTCAGCTTACGAGTCGATTGTCGCGATAGATAAGGTTCAAGATGAGAACCCCTGGTATTACGATATTTGGAATTTCTTGGATAAGGAAGATATCCACCAGGGGTAAATGCCAAGGATAAAAGGGCAATCAGAAGAATGGCCATTCAATTCATCATCTGCGGAGGTAAATTGTATAAGAGACGTCACCTGGGAATGCATAAGCTGTGCGTTGAAGCTGAAGAATCAAAACGCCTGATGGAGACCATCCATGGAGGGGAATGCGGTGCGCATATGAATGGGATAATGCTAGCGCGGAAGATCCTCAGACAAGGTTACTACTGGTCCACCATAGAGGAGGATTGTATCGGCTTTGTTCGGCGATGCCACAAATGTCAGATCCATACAAATCGCATGAACATCCCGCCGTCGAAGCTGTACAATATGACTTCGCCATGGTCATTTTCAGTTTGGGAATTGATGTGATCAGGGCTGTCATGCCAAAGGGGTCTAATGGGCATGAGTTCATCCTGGTCGCGATAGATTATTTCACAAAGTGGGTTGAGGCCCAATCCTATGCGATGTTGAAGGCTTCACATGTTGCGAAGTTTATCAGAAACAACATCATCTGTCGTTATGGGGTCCCAAACGAGGTCATTTCAAATAATGGTTCCCACTTCAAGAAGGAAGTGATTGACTTGTTGGAAAAATACAATGTGGCTTTTCATAAGTCATCCACATATCGGCCGCAGACCAATGGAGCGGTCAGGCCGCCAACAAGAATATCAAACACACATACGCAGAAGATGGTGGAAACCTACCGGGATTGGCCAGATAAACTGCCATTTGCTCTGGGGGTTACCGGACTTCAATTAGAACGTCTACTGGGGCGACTCCATATTCATAGTTTATGGGATGAAGGCCGTTCTACCTATCGAGATTGAAGTTCCGTCTTTGAGAGTACTGGCTGAGTGTCAGATAGTCGAAGCAGATTGGCAGCAGAGCAGATTTGAAGAACTCATGCTCTTTGACGAACGCAGACTGAAAGCACTGTACCATGTTCAAGGTTATCAACGCAGAATTGCCAAGGCTTTTAACAAGAAAGTTAAGTCAAGAATCTAAAAGAGGGAGATTTGGTGCTCAAAGACAACCGAGCTCCCATCCACGACCCTAGGGGCAAGTTCAGACCCAATTGGACTGGTCCCTACATCATTAAGTCTATCTGGTTAGGTGGAGCTGTGGTTCTGATGGACCTAGATGGCCTAGAGTTCTCCCAATCGATCAATATGGACAAGTTGAAGAAATATTACCCCTAAGAGGCTCGCTAGGCCGAAAACCTGAAAGGGCAACCTAGGCAAAAGTTAGAGCACAAAAAATTTGAAAATATAAAAACTGAGCTCGCAAGGTTGAAAACCCGCAAAGGGCGGCCTTGGCAAAAGTTAGAGCGTAAAAGGAGAGTGAAAATACTCGAGTGAACCCGAGCCTGAACTACGTAAGGCTTGATTCCCATCTTTGGGATACGTAGGCAACTTCATCCTGAAGTTCAGCCATAAACTTTTCCCCGATCAACTTTGTCCATTTGATCATCTCAGCCATCTTTGTCTATTCAGCATTTAAGAGTTCGGTTATGATCTCCGGTGCAGTGCTTTTCAGACTAGGGGCAACTTTCCGTTACTGTGCAGTGCCGCGGTACTATTCAGGCTAGGGGCAACTTTCCAGTTGCTGGGATCCGGGGTTGTACATCTCAGTGACAGATTTCAGGCGTGTCCAGTTCTGATCCATATCGAAAATGGTTTTGAAAAGTTTTAATAAAAGTTGACTGTGTTCAAAATTAATCTTTTTACAACATAGACCATTTTTGGACCAAAGCGAAAAATTTTCAGTACCAACAACCTTCAATTTTATTGATTTCAATACAGAGTTCTCATGCTCTTGCATACAAATTGAAGTTGCGTTTTATTACATTCATAAGAAAACTTGAAAATACTAATAAAGCAATAAACCCGGGGCATAGATAAGTCAGGTGTTCCTGCGCCCCCTCCCAGAGCTGGTCGAAGCCTCCGATGCCAAAGTGGGCCCCATATGTGCCTCTTCATTGAGCCAATCCAAGCACTCATCAGATAAAGTGCAACTGAAGGTGGGAGCGGGGGCCAGGATATCTCTAGTCCTCCATGTTGTGGCATACCGGGCAAGCTGTGCGCCTCTAACCGGGAATGCAGCAGGGTACTCTATCCCCTCTGGCGAGCAAGTCTGATCATGTCCAAACTGGCGCCGGAACCGGAATGGAAAATAGAAGACACAGTGTGTCATGCCAATCAATTGAATCCCAGGTTGACGGGTCATGCTGTAACTCATTGCCGGCAGATTGAGCCAAGGGCAGCGCCAAGCGATGAGGTTTGCAGACAAACTGCACATCCAGTTATACCACCACCCCTTATCCAGGGCATCGACCAGGCGTTGTCGGAAAAAGTAGCCGCGAGCTGAGTATGCTGGGCAAGACTCCACAATCTGTAACTTGTCCATCAACCACACCTGGGGAGGGATGAAAAATGAGAGAATAAAGAATAGAGAGATGTATGATGAGAGAAAAGTAAGAAAAGGGTTTTGTGAGAAAAACTGAGCCTGAGGGCCGAGTGATGTGAGCAATACATATGTGAGATTGGGTGGGAAACATTACCTGCAACAGTAGTGGGCTCCTCGCAAGCCTAGCCGTCTTCCGGCGATGAAAAGCGTCTAAGCCCATCAATGTCTCAGCCAATGTCATAGCAATGCAACTCTTGCCCTCCTTCAAACCTTAGGCAACCTCGATCAACCGGACACTGGATCCTCCGGAACCTGAGGCAAGTAAAAAATGAGATAGCAAGCATAGGCAAAACGCGTGTCGCCGGTAGCCCTGCCAATGATGATCTCCGCGGTCGCCAGCATCAGAAAACCGACAAACCAAGCTTGGGATGTCTAGCTCCCCGTCATGAATCAATGATCGAGCATCATGCAAAGTGAGGCCGCACATTTGTCCTAGGGCTTGGACATGGCCAAATAGGAGTTGAGGCAAGATTTCCTCGTTACGCTCGGACTCCATCAAAGCTTGGAAATCCTCGAAGGTAGGACACATCTCTTGCCCGCTAAAGCTAAAGACATGTGTTACCGGGTTCCAAAACCTTGCCGCGGCATGGAGGAAAGGAAGATGCAGCGGAGTACGGCCCAGCGTGAATAGTGCATTCAAGCTGAAGCCCTGGAAGTTCAACTTTTCCGAGCCATCTAGAGAAGTGATCCAATTTGTGAGGTTTTGGGCAAGGAGGGCTTCCATTTGGCGCAAATTTGAGCTAAAATGAAGAGAATCCCGAAGCTGGAACTCATATAGAAGATAAGGTAGTGAGTGGAGGACAGATGTCGTCATTTCGGAGAGTCTGCCATCGATGGCCGGTAGTGGCTCATCAGTGGCCGACAGTGGCACACTGATGGCCGGCAGGGCTCCATTGATGGCCGGCAGTACTCCCCTCTTGCTCATTGGCTCCCTCACTAAAGACCCAATTGTCCGTTGCAGTGGAGTCCTGTTCCTTGTGTCTTTCAAGGTCTTGTTTTGTCCTGTTGGACTTTGTCGTGTCTTGTTTAAGACGTATTATTTTCTTTGTTCTGTGTCAGGTTGTAATTATCTTCCCATTTTATCGAGTTGTTGCAATTTGCTTATCGAGTTGTAAACTTGCTAGGCTTTGTTTTGTTTATCGAGTTGTTTTGTTATTAGTCAGTTCACTACCTGATTAGTGCAATTTGAGCATTTGGTTTTCAAAACAAAACTTCAATTTCATTTACGTTGTTGTGTAAAGTAATGCGATGCGATGCGATGCATAGGATGTACAAACGAAACACTTTTTCAACAAAAAAGCTGTTTCCATTCCGTCATAGTTTCTTTTTACAAAAGAGATTGGTTTTAAAATAAATCTGCCTAACGCAGTACAATGTGCAAAACTACTAGTAAAAAGGAAAATAAAACAAAAAGAAGATCAGCATCTGAAGTAGCAAAATGTCTGGATTAGTGCCGGTGGCCTCAAGTGCGGGAATTCGTCCTGGTCCTCTTCCTGGACGAAGGTCCAGGACCTCCACCGTCAGCATCTGACTCTGAATCTGACTACGGACTCATCACCTCCTCGTTAGACTCATCATCATCAGGGGCAGGCCCCCGTGAACTAGTCCCTCGCCCTGCTCCCTCTGCTGCTCGAGGAGGTGCTGAAGGGCCCGCCCCTGCTCCTGCTGGAACACCTGATGGGCCTGGCGGTAAGAAAGGAATCTGAAAGAGGGACAATCCACCAAAATGCATTAGTAATCAAAATGTATCAGATGCAGGAAAAAATGATGTACTGTGAATAGTGAATGACTTGCAGTGAATGTATACCGTGAGTGGTGTATGGGAACAATGTATCAGATCAATGCAGTGTGCAAGCTGTACAAATGATGGTGTGTTAAGAAAAGACTTCATGGCACGAAGTGCAGTTTGAACGAACTTACCGGAATGTTGTAGATACTGAGTAGGTCCATGCTCGTCTGCAACATCCCCATCACTGAAGCCGTCATCGCCAGAGACTGACAAGTGTACTCAATGGGAGCCTGCAAAAATGATTGAAATCATTAGTACTCCGCAGAATATCAAGTGAAATCAAATGACTGTACAGGGGATGACAGTGTAGTATATACCGGAGTCGAGCCATAACCTCCGACAAGCTCGTGACCAGCTGGAGGAGGAGCAAAGGGAACCTAATAAATCTCTCCAGCTCGCCCTCGAAGTGTCATAGTAGCAGGCAGCACTGGCCATCCAAACCCTATCTCTCCTCAGGACCTCTCCTCCTACGAGACCTGGTCGCTCCGTCTCTGCCTCTCGTAGCTGGAGCCCTCGTTCCCTCTCCTCCTCGGACACCAGTCAAAGGCGGCATCAGATGTGTCTGAATGAAGGTCGCGTAGTCGCCCTCGGCATGGAAGTAATCTGTCTCCAGCCCTACCATGAACTGGATCACCTGGTCGGCGGATAACATGTGTGCCTCCCTCATCGATGGTAGAGGCACCATCGGTACAAATGGGGCAGGCAACCCCAAAGTCTGACGCACAAAACGCTCACTCAGAAACCAGGCCCGACAGATCGGCCCCTCGAAGAGGATACGGTACTGAGACATGATCTGGGCAACGCGATACTGATCCCGGAGTCCTGACGGAATCACCTCCCATGGTCGCCATGTAATCTGAGAAAGAGAACCAACGAGATGATCAGTCGTCAAATAACTAAGGCAGGTGCATTGGGTTAATTGAAATAATCTTATTGCAGACTTACCTCACGCGTCGCGCCTGTGTCAAAATACTGCCGGAAGAACATGAAGCTCTCCCGGGTCCTACGACAGAGCGGACCGTCATATACATCAGAGAATGGGACCGTCACTGGAGTCTCCTCCACCGGATCTGGAGCAAGCGCCGGGAAGTATGCATATACCCAAAGCTGTTGAACAGATGTGATCAGTACAGCGTATGAACAAGAATGCAGAAAGCAGGATGCAGAATGCAGTACAGTACATAACAGATGCAGGCCTAGAAAGGCGGACATTAGATCCTGTGCATATAGTGTATCATGAGCAGTGTGCAGATCCTGTGTGTGCAGTGTATGGTGTACAGTGTGCAGCATGTATGGTGTACAGAAAATGCAAAGCAGAAAGCATACAGTGTGACAATGAGTACGGAGAGTACAAAAGTTGAACAAAGCAAAACGTACAAATGCTAAGCAAAGTAATGAAAAGGGGAACTAGGTTGTGCACCTCCCAAGCTCGCCAGTAGCCTCCAATCAATCTCCCACACATCCAAGAAGTGGAGCTCATGTATCCATAAAGAGTGGTGAGGCCGGCTGCGCCCCAGTTGTAGGAGCGGACCCGCAGAAGCACCACCAAGGCGCTCAAGAAGTACAAACCCACGGTATTCCACCTGTTCGAAAACAAGGTGGTACCAAAAAAAGGAACAGGAGGAAGCCCTGGCGTACTGCTCCACTCCCTCATGTCTCAGGATCCTCCCCACGGAACTGCTCCTCGAACCAAGAGTATCTAACCATACCCGCTCGAGCAAGGGGTGGACGTGCTCCAAGCAACACACCCATCCATGCAGCCACCACTCCCCCATGTCAGGATCTAGGGGAATCGGATCACCTCCCATGCCCAGACCGCGGTGATCATAGCAAAATCAAAACGAGTCATGGTCATTGTAGACACCCCATTTTGACCGACCCTAAGACTTGGGCGTTTTCTTTTGATTACCCGATGATGACAATTAGATTGTGTTTCTCACAAAATTCTCAGTAAGAAAGATGGAATTTAAGTTTTAATCCCAACCTTCACCCATTTTTTGGCCAAACTATTTTAGACCTTAAAACCCTCTTTTCAAGATATGTTTTTTTAAATGTTTCTACAATGTCCCGAAGCTCCTATTTCGATTAAAATGTTGCACTTTTCAGTAACCGAGTAAGGACAAAGTGGAAATAAATGGAAGGGAGGTGAACTTTTTTGAAAAATATTTAAAAACATCTTCTTTATAGGTTTGGAGTTAAAGGAAATAGGAGGGGATGAAAGAAAACTGGTTTAGGAAAGAATGAGTATCAAATCATTAAGAAGGAAATGAGCAGCCTTCACTAAATTAGGCATTTCTCTTTGTACACTTGGAATTTAAATGTGAGGACACCACCATTGGAAAGTAGACTTCTGGGGCTTCAATTTAGACCCAAGAACCACCTTAGACCAAGTCCAAATAAGGGAGATATGCCTATTTGAAGTTGGGCTTCAAAGTAGATTTGTTGACCCAGCCCGAGACAGCCTTTACTAAATTAGCCATATCTCTTTGTACACTTGGAATTTAAATGTGAGGCCACCACCATTGGAAAGTAGACTTCTGGGGCTTCAATTTAGACCCAAGAACCACCTTAGACCAAGTCCAAATAAGGGAGATATGCCTATTTGAAGTTGGGCTTCAAAGCAGATTTTGTTGACCCAGCCCGAGACAGCCTTTACTAAATTAGGTATATCTCTTTGTACACTTGGAATTTAAATGTGAGGCCACCACCATTGGAAAGTAGACTTTTGGGGCTTCAATTTGGACCCAAGAACCGCCTAAAACCAAGTCCATATGGGGGAGATATGCCCATTTGAAGTTGGACTTAAAAGCAAATTTTGTTGACTCGGCCCAAACAAAAATAGCCCATTTTTTCTTGGTTTTGGTTCGGTTGGGACAACCCATTTACCTATTTTCTGAGCCATTCAAGTGCATCCACTCATCCTCCATTATACCTACTCATCCCCCATTATCAAAAAGAGGTTTTGTTTGCATTCATAAAGGAGTATCCCATGCAACCACCTTGAAAATTTGCCCTCCTATCACATTCTTGTCTCCCACCTTGTCTCCCACCTTCTTTTTGACCTTTACTCTCCCTCATTGCCTATATAGAATGATCATATTGTAAGAGAGAAAAAGGACCACGAAATTGAAGAGAGAGGAGTGAGAAAAGAGTGAAAAAAGAGAGAAAAATTGAGTTTTTGAGCCAAAAATATTCCTATCTTCCATATACACCCCATACCTTCCATAGCTACTGAAATTCCTCATTTCCATACACCAAAACCACTCCAAAAATTCTGATATAGCCAAAGATCAATTGCCTTGATCATAAGGAAGAATGTTTAGTGATTGAAAGTGAGAAAAACTAGAGAGTTAGCCACTTTCTATACCACAAACTCCATAAACTCCATAATTTTGAATTGAGGATTTGATAACACACTTCCTACACTTGAGGGTGATCAAGAGGAAGTTTGGAAATCAAAAAGTTCAATCTTTCTTTGGAAGGTGAATTGTTAGTCTTTCATTTTCTTATTATTTATATCTTATATTTATTTTCATGCTTCTTATTTCATTGTGTTTTGTTATAATCTAAGTGGTTTGTTTATCTCATATTTATTTTCTTACTTTATATTTCATAGTGTATTGTTATAATCCTAGTGGTTTGTTGAGCTCATAATTATTTATTTATTTATTTATTTTTATTCGCATGCTTTAATTTCATATTAGTTTTGTTGTAATCTTGCATGTTCTACCTCATATTTTTTTTTTCGTGTATTAGTCTCATATTAGTTCTGTTGTAATCTTGCATGTTCTATCTTATATTTGTTTTATTGCTTTAGGTTTATGTTATGAGTTTGCACTTTTTATTTTATTTTATATTTGTTTTCTTGTTTTTTTTTTTAATCTAACCGGTAGTGGCTAGTTGAGCCACCTACATATTTTTTGTTTGTTCATTTTCTTGGTTTTGCAACAAGACAGGTTTTGCTTGGCCTAGTTGGCCGGCCGGCCTAGTTGGCCGGCCGGTTAGCTTCTTCCGAACAAGATGGCGTAATCTCCCAATATTGATCAATTTCCGCCGGTGGTTCTAAAGAACATGAAGCTTTTATTTTATTTATTTTTTATTTTGAGTGTATTGTGAGGTTTTTATTTTGTTGTAATATTCTCCTCATCTCTCTCTAATTTGATTTGTAATTATTCTTTAAAATGTTGTAATAATTCCCCGCCCCGCTTCTTTCTATCCCGTTCTTTTACGTGCTTTCTTTATTTGTACATAAACATCATATTTATTTTTCATCATAGTTATGCTTTGCATCCATGTTTCATGCATCTTGATTCGGCTAAGTTTGCATTTGTGGATTTAATCAATTCCTATGTGATTATGTGCGCTACTTCATGTTCTTGAGATGATTCACATATCATATTTTAGAAGCCAAATTTTTAGTTGCATCTCATGAGTGAATTGCATTAGGATTTTGTATATAAGATCATGCATATTTTACTAACTTTGTTTTGTAGCTTGTTCGTGGGACATCAAACATGTAAGTTTTTATGCTTTAGCATCCCGTTTGTGTGTGCTTTTCTTACTATGTCTAGCATTCTGCCATGAGGCTATTTGCTTATGTGATATAACTCTATGAATGCCAGTGGATGGAGGTTGTGTCGCTTAATTTGGAATGATGTTGATTTTTCATGCTTGTAAACTCAATTTATTTGGTTGTACATCGTCAAAACTCTTTCAAAATGCATGATATCAAATTGTTCCAAAATGAATGGCATAGTCTATACTTGTATGCTTCACATAGTAAATTTTAGGATTTATTAACTAATCAGAACATGAACATATAAAGAAAATAAAAGTCATATCATGGTTTAGTAGAGGCCGATCTTTTGATCGGGTGAGCGGGGGTGCTCATTATTGACCTTCCCCTCTCATACCTAAGGTTCCGAGCCAAGCATCATTAGTTACAATGAATAGTGGCCTTGGCACTGAGTCATGGGTTTCCTAATTTCCCAAAATATTAGGTGGCGACTCTGAGATCTGATGACGCAGTCCATTTTTTACAAAATTGCAATAAAATGGATTTTCACTAAAAGTTGCCAAATCTGGACTCTCATCTACGTTTCACATTGCACTCGTGAGACTAGATCAAAGAGATCTCGAGGGTCCGAACTGTTTAACGCGCACGGTACCCCCGGGCATGTTACAGTCATCTCCCCTGCTGTGGAAAAATGGAAAGAATTGGTGGTGTCCCACCACCTCTCCACAAGAGCCCCCAGGAGAGGGCGACTCGCTGTAACCCGCATCAAGCCGCAGCAAAATATACTGAAGCCGGTCTCGTTGACAATCCGGCGGACCCCCGTGGGGAGCACATCGTACCAATCGCGAGCGGTCATAGCGCCGTAGCCTCGAAAGGAGCAAGATCCCTCCTGTTGAAAATACAGTTTCAAATCAAATCAGTGGTGTATTGAAAATATATGTTCAAATCAAATGAGTAGTGTATTGAAGATGCAGTTCAAACCAAATCAGCACAGTTCGAATTAGATCAGTAGTGTATTGAAAATACAGTTCAGATCAGATTAGTGATGTATTGAAAATACAGTTGCATCCAGAGCAGTGATGTGTCAAAGATGCATTCGAATTCAGAATAGTGACGCATGAAATGCGGTTATGTGCAGTATATACAGGGTAGTAATGTGTAAGGTACATTCAAGGGCAGATCAGCAATGTATGAAATGCAGTCAGATCAAAGCATGCGATGCAATCAGATCGAAACAGCGCAAGAGATGCAGGTATTCGAAAGTAATACTACAGAAAAAACAGAGGTGGTACCTCCACGGCAATAGCTGACAAGTGAGACATCGGCTCTCTCAATAAGAGGTCGTCTGGTACATCCTCATCAAAATCGATAAAGGTATGGATGCCTCCTGCCACTGGAATGATGTGAGTCTCCGGATGGTACACCGCAGGGTCGAAGGGACGTACGTCCAATGGTAACGGCTGAGGCTCAACCTCTGGCTCAGCCGCAAACTCTGCCGCTAACTCTACTGGAGGGAGTGCGGGGAAACCCTCGTCATGAGGCACATCGTCAGCCATCTGAGATGGATGCAAAAGAATGATGCGAAAATGAGCAAAAATGAGCAAAATGATGAAATTTAGAATAAACTCAAACCCTAAGAGAGAGAAAATTCAAGAAAAGTTGAAAAACCCGGGAAAGTGAACTAACCTCGAGAGAAGATCGGGGGAAATGATCCTTGAATGCGGGAAATGATGAAAGAAGCCTCAGATGCAATTTCTGATCGGTTCAAATCGAAGAAAACCAAGAATCCTTAGTGATGCAAGGTTGTATAGGGTGTTGGGAAACGCATAGAATGCGCGAATCTAGAGAGAAGGCACACCTAAGAAGGAAGAAAATTGATTTCTATGGAAGGGTTTGTGAGGAAATGGGTTGGTTTTGAGCCAATTTAAAGACCCATGGCTTGAAAGCCCCTTTTGCCCGAATCTGCCACCGATGGCCGGCAGGGGCACATCAGTGGTCGGCAGCATGTTGTCGATGGCCGGCAGTGGATACAGATGGCCGGCGGTAGCCGGCAGTTGTCCCTGGTGACCAGCAGCCTTTTTTAACTTTCCTGGCCTTGGAATCTGTTCCCGAGTCCCAACAATCCCACGGAATGCTCAAAGCTTGATTCGAAACGCCTCCGTGGGAGCTCGGGAATCACGTCCTCAATATACGATGGTTTACACCCATCAATGCGCACGAGGTGTATCCTTTTGACGCATCCCAAACCCTCCGGGAGGTAAACCAGAGGTCTCCTTTTAAGATGTCTTTATTAAGCATCTTTCTCTTCTGTTGGTGTCAATTAGCATTCGTCTGTTACAATAAACACCCATCTAGTTCACATGCATTGTTTTGCATATCTCTAAAATGTATTGTCATGCGTTTTCTCTATCCTACATTGTCATGCATTCTCCTTATCACGCATCGTCATGCACACCTTACATGCATTGTCATGCATTTCCTCATCCCTATTATGCATTGTCATGCATTTTCTCTATCATGCATTGTCATGCATTTCCTTGTCACACATCGTTATGCACTTCCTTATCATGAGTTGTCATAATTTCCTACTATACACATTGCTTGCGTTACTGCATGTTTTACTTACATGTGTATAATGTATCTTCCAGGTGGTTACACATTGTGCACGTTTCGGCGTGTGCTTCACTGATATGTGTTCATACCTTTGCTTGCTTTACACATTGCATGCGTTTCTGCGTGTGCTTTACTTACATGTGTTTATGCATTTTACAGGAGGTTACACATTGCTTGCGTTAATCGCGCTTGCTTTAATGACATGTGTTCATTCCTGCTATACACATTGCTTGCGTTACTGCATGCTTTACTTACATGTGTATATGTATTTCCAGGTGGTTACACATTGTGCACGTTTCGGCGTGTGCTTTACTGATATGTGTTCATACCTTTGCTTGCCTTACACATTGCCTGCGTTAATCCCGCATGCTTTACTTACATGTGTTCGATTCCTTCACACATTGTACACATTGTCACGTGTGCTTTACTTACATGTGTTCAAATTCCTGCTTCACACATTGTATGCGTTGTCACGTATGCTTTACTTACATGTGTTTATGCACACTTCGCATGCGTTGTCATGCACTTTTCAAATGCATTGTTATGCATATTTCTAACGATATTGTACCTTTTAAGTTCATTTCTTTTTCAGGCACGATATTGTATGTACGGTTCATTTGAAGCTAGCATGGCCAGACAAGCCGCACAAGTATTGTATGCACTCCGCGTGAAACGTGGTAAGAATTGCATAATTTTCTTACATCCTTCCTGTCGGAATATGTAGGACTGTTGTTCACCTGCTTAAAACTGTTGCATGATTTGCTTCATTACAGCATTCTTGGCATGATTTTAGTCATGCTCTTGCATCTTGCATACCGTTTGCATTTTGCCCCACCTCCGGGCGCATCTCTGCATGCCTATATTGATTGATTGTCTGAGTCTTCGGCCTTGTCAAAATGGGTCGTCTCTGGGCTTTGACACTCACTCACGTCATTTCATGACTCACGAGTTCTGTCAAAGAGGGGCAACTGTAGACACCCCATTTTTTACCGTCCTCAAGACTTGGTTGTGCTTGTAGGTACACCCAACAACTAGTTCGATTGCTCGCTGAGTACTCACTGTCGCGGCGGAACGTCACCGGTTCGAGCTTCCGGACCTTGTATCTTTCTGCTCCTTTTTTGGACCTTGGCTAGGTCCTTTCATAGTGGACCTTTTGGTGCACTGCCGGCCATGTCTTTGTGCCTGCCGACCATCAGTGAGCCACTGCCGGCCATTGATGATAGCCGGCACCCCCCCTGTCTCAGCTGGTTTTCCTCCGGATCTTTTGAGCCAGCTAGTTTTTTGTTTGCTCCCCTCCATACACGTGTATGGAGGGATGGAACCTTTGTAAAGCTTCTTGAAGAAGCTTTAGCTCTGCATTCCTCTATATAAGGAGAGAGCCTCTCTCCGTAAAAGGGGTTCAGCTATTTTGAAGAGAAAAAGCTCTCTTTCTCTCTATATTGTTTGTATTTTGTGCTTAGAAGTTGGATTTCCTTACACTTTTACACTACAACACATAGAGATACACCACCACCATTGGACCAAGCTTCTTGGAGGTCTTCTGAGGTCTGAAAATGGTTTCCACCCCCTGAAGTTGCTAGTTTCGAAGAGGGTCTTCAAGGGTGAGTATTTTCCCCATTTTTGCACCTTCTTGTACCTCACTTTAGCCCTCCTTGCATATTGATTTGGGCTTTTCTTATAACTGAAAAAAGTTGTATTTAAGTGCTTTTGAAGTTTGTTTAAGGTCTTTTTGCTGCTAGGGGTGTGTAACCCCCTTGCATGCTTTGTTTGGCTTTGTTTTAAGCATTCCTTGAGGCCTCCGAGCTAGCCTTGGTTTGGCCTTCTTACCACTAAAATCCAGTGGATTTTCAGTGGTAAAGGTGTAGTTTTGAGGTCCTTAATCAGAGGGGGTGGCCCCCTCTCTTTTGGTTCCTCTTTGCTTGCATTTTTGGCCTTCCAAAGGACCATCCTCCATGCATTTTTGAGGCTTGGTTCAGACCTATTTTTGTGACTTTTAGGACCTGCCTTGGCCCTTTCCATGGCTGGTTTGGTCATATTTTGCATGCATCTAGTATGTGTTGTGTAACTCCATTCATAAGCTCATCAAAGTAGCATGTGTGCTTAGTTGTGTTGAGTCATTTCAGTGGGTTTTTTGGTGATGTTTTACCATGCATGAATCTTTTTTGGGTTGGTTTTGTCACTCCATGCTTGCATGATACACTTGTAGTGTAAATCCCCTAAACTAGCTTCATATACTCCATGCTTTGCCATGTCATGTTAGCTTGTTTGGTTTACATTTAGCATGTATTTGGCCATCATTTGGCATGTCATGACCCTATACATGTCATGATAATATCTTTTTTCCTTATTTTATACATATATATTTTTTTTTTTTTCAAATTCTTCTCTCAATTCATGAACCAAATACAACTAAATAGGCCCACATGCATCCATCATACCAATGATAAGGCATGTGATGAATGGCAAGGTGGGGAATTCTATTTGAACTCAAATATGTCTTAGTAACATTCAATTTAATTCATAATTTAATTCCTATTATATTTTATTTGAATTTACTAATAAAGACAATACATTTAAATCCTAAAAAAAAAAAAATATCTCATGGTACGACGCTCTAAATCAATTATTCATATTCAAATCTTTGTATTTTTATTTCCTAAGAGATCAAAGTTATTTCTTCTTTTTCTTCTTCTTCATTCTCCCTCCAAACTCATTCACCCTACAAAAACTCACCATCGTCAATCAATATCATTGTTTTTGATTATTTTGAAATCTAACCCTAGAAAAGTTTGAACAAAATCAAATAATGGATGAGAGTAATAATCAAATATCAAAAGAGGTGAGTATTCATATAAAGGAGTTTTACAATTTTTGTCGAGCACCATCAATTATTTTCTATAATCATTTTTTGACAAAAATTAAAGGGCCCAGTAGTTAAATTAACAATAACATATTATTAGAGTTGTTCTTATTTTTTGTCATTTACATAGTGGCATTATTTAAGAATTACTCTTTCTTGTTAATGCCTGATACTTTATGTGAGTGATGCTTATGTGTTTATAAGTTTGGTTTTTACTTTTCAATAAGTATCTTGTAGATAATTTATAATGCAAAAGTTTTTTTTCCTGTATTGAAAGTTTTATAATGCTGATTTTTACTTTTCCATGAGCATTCTTATGGATTATTTACAATGTAAATTTTTTTTTTTTTTGGTATTGAAAAGTTTATAATGCTTATGGTAAATTTGGTTTTTCCTGTATTTATATGCTTATGTGCTTATAAGTTTGGGTTTTTTTTTTTCTGCTTTTAAAATTATTTTCTATATTGAAATTTTTTGAATACTTTAATTTTTTTTAGTTTGTTTATTATTTATTATTTGGGTTTTATCTTGAGGGTAATTTGGAAAAAATTATAGGATGTAATGATAAATTTTAAATAATTAAACAGGGCATACTTAGATTTGGAAGTACTTAATAATTTTTTGAGTGTAAATGGAATCCCCCACGACGGACCCATTGCCATTTTCAATTTATCTCCAAAGCATTGTTAATTCTGCCTTTATTAAAATAATTATTGGGTGCCTTCAAAAAAAAAAACAAAAACAAAACAAAACAAAAAGATAATTATTGGGATAATAATATTAATGCAGAGGATGAGTTTAATTAGAAGCTCAATGATTTGCATCCTTAAATTTGGGAGTAATGAAGTGAACTTTTCTGAGTCACTTCAGTAGTTTTTTTTTTTTTTTTCTAAAGGAAAAAAACGTAAGTAATCATACCTTCGTGGTCTTGATCCCAGGATAATTGATTAACAATCAAATTTAA